>JAKWBO010000950.1:0-22805 GCA_034336685.1 Luscinia luscinia
GTGTTTGGGGGGACTCCCGGCTGGATTTGGAGTTCAGCTCATGGTGACACGTGGGGGCTGTGTTTGTTTGGGGGGCTCCTGGTTGGATTTGGGGTTCAGCTCATGGTGACACATGGGGGCTGTGTTTTTGGGGGCTCCTGCCTGGATTTGGGGTTCAGCCCGTGGGGGCTGTGTTTGTTTGGGGGCTCCTGGCTGGATTTGGGGTTCAGCCTCATGGGTGACACATGGGGGCTGTGTTTTGGGGGCCCTGGCTGAATTGGGGTTCAGCCCGTGGGGGCTGTGTTTGTTTGGGGGGGCTCCCGGCTGGATTTGGGGGTTCAGCCCGTGGTGACATGGGGGCTGTTTTGGGGGCTCCTGGCTGGATTTGGGGTTCAGCCCATGGGGGGCTGTTTTTGGGGGGGCTCCTGGCTGGATTTGGGGTTCAGCCCGTGGTGACCCGTGGGGCTGTTTTTGGGTGCCGGTGCCTGGGCTGCTCGGTCCCGTACCGGAGATCGGTGCCGTGCTTGAGCCCGGTCCCGGTACCCGGGAGAGTTCGGTGCCGGTGCTTTGAGCTCGGTGCACCGGTACCGGGGGGGCCTCGATGCCAATGCCGAGGGCTCTGTGCCGGTATCGGGAGAATTCCGGTGCCGGTATCGGGAGGGCTCTGTTCCGGCGCTCTGGGCCTCGGTGCCGGTATCCCGGGCTCGGTGCCGGCGCTCTGGGCTCGGTGCCGGTACCGAGGTGGTTCGGTGCCGGTTCCTCGGGCTATGTGCTGGTGATTTGGGCTCAGCCCGGGTACCGGGGGTTTTGGTGCCGATGCCCCGGGCTCGGTACCGGGAGAGTTCGGTACCGGAGGCTCGGTGCCGGGTGATTTGGGCTCAGCCCCGGTACCGGGGTGGTTCGGTGCCCTTGTCCCGGGCTCGGTGCCGCTGCCCCGGGCTCGGTGCCGGTGCCCTGGGCTCAGCCACGGTACCGGGGTGGTTCGGTGCCGATGCCCCGGCTCAGCCCCGGTACCGGAGGGTTCGGGCGCCGGTTCCCCGGGCTATGTGCTGGTGATTTGGGCTCAGCCCCGGTACCGGAGGGGTTCGGAGCCGCTGCCCCGGGCCCGGAGCCGGTGCCGGAGGGGTTCGGTGTCGGTGCCTGGGCCCAGCCCCGGTACCGGGTGGCTCGGTGCCGGTGCCCCGGCTCGGTGCCAGTACCGGAGGGCTCAGCCCCGGTACCGGAGGGTTCGGAGCCGGTGCCCCGGCTCGGTGCCGGTACCGGAGGGGCTCGGCCGCGGTGCCGGAGGGTTTCGGAGCCGGTGCCCCGCTCGGTGCCGGTGCTGGAGGGGCTCGGCCCCGGTGCCGGTGCCGGTGCCGCGCTGTAGCCGCCGCCCCTCCCGGGCGGGGCCGGGCCGTGTGCGCGGGGCGCGGCGCTGGGTGTGGCGGGCAGGGCCGCCGCGCGAGGCCGGTGCGTGGGGGCTCCGCGGGCGGGGACGGTCCCTGCGTGGGCAGGTACGTGCGGGGGCCCGGGGCCAGCTGCCGGGGGTCCTGGGCGGCGCGGGGGCGACTAGCGGCTCCTTGGGGCAGGGGTCCCCGTGCCGGTGCTCCCCACGCGTGCCCCGGGGTGCGGTGCGGTGGGGGGTCCTGCTCGTCCCTCGCTTGCGCCGCGGTCCCGCGGGGGCGCAGCGCCGGCCGCGCCGCGGGTGGGGCCGTGCCTGGTGCCTCCCGCGGGGCCGGGCCAGGCCCTTTAAGAAGCTCCACCCGCGGCCGAGCTCCAGGTGGAGCCGCGGGGCCGTTCGCACCTCGGCCGGGGATGGTACCGCGGGCGGCGGGGGAGCCGCGGGCTCGGCGGACACGCGTGGGCGCCCCGCGGGTCAGTGCGTGAGTGACCCCGCACGGGGGGGTGGGAGGTGCGGGCCGGGTGGGGAAAAATGGGCGCGGCCCCTTTAAGGAGAGGGGCGGGGCTGCCACCGCCCCGCGCGCGGGACACGCTCCCGCCACGCCCCTCCCGCGCGGTGGGGGCGGGGCCGGGCCGGCACAAAGGCGCGGGCGGGGGAGGGGGGCAAGGGCCGGCGGTTCCCGCCCTCGGCGCGCGCCGGAGGGGCCGGGCGGGTCCGTGAGGGACGGGCGGGCCCGGCCCCGCCTCACGGCTCCGGGCAGGCCCCGCCATGCCCGGCCCGGCCACCCCGGCTGGCCCCACGCCTCGCCGGAGCCGCCCGAGCGCCGCCGCCCCGGTCGGTTGGTTGGTGAGAAGCCCGTTAAAAAAACCCCTTGCGCCCCCGCCCCCCACCCCCGTGCCTCAGTTTCCTGCGCTCCCTCACGGACTGCGGGTCTCTTGCAGGGCCAGGGAAGGCGACGCCCGCCATGAGCTCGTCGGCGCTGTTGGCTGAGGGCTCCCTGGACCTCGCCGGTGCTGCTGGCCGACATCAAGATCGGAGCCCCCGAGGAGCTGCTGGCCAGCGACTGCAGCCAGCCCCAGGCCGAGCCCTGTCGATCTCTCCTCAATAAATCAAGGTGGCTCCGGCCTCGGCCTCGCCGGCTGCGCCCCCACCTCGGTGCAGTCGTCCCCATGCTGGTGGCTCCCCGCTGCCCGCTCCCAGCACCCGTGTCCATCCGCGCCTCCGGCCTCAAGCTCCACCTCGGCCATCCCGGCTGTGCTCTCGCCCGGCTCCATCCTGGCCTCCACGCAGGGCAGCGGCGGGCAGCAGATCCTCCACGTCATCCACACCATCCCCTCCGTCAACCTGCCCAGCAAGATGGGCAACCTGCCGAACCATCCCCGTGGTGGTGCAGTCCCTGCCCGTCGTCTACACCACCGTGCCCACGGGACCGGCGTCACCGCTCATCACCGTGCCCCTCATCGGGGGACGGCAAGAACGCTGGCTCTGGTAAGGCCACGTGGAGGGGGCGCTGGGAAATTTGGGGGTGGGGGTGCAGCCTTGAAGGGGGTCTCATTTTTCACCACTTTTGTACTGTGCCCCCAAGGGGACGTGGGGAGAGGCAGGGACACACAGGGCATGGCACTGCCTGTGCTCCACCCATCCTGCTGCTGGCAGCCTGCCCTGCCCTTCCCACTGGCTGCCTGCTGCCAGCAGCTCTGGTTTCAGCTCAGCTGCTCCTGTGCCCCCACAATCCCCTTTCCCAGGACATTCCCAACTTCCCACCTTATCCGGGGTGGGCAGCAGCAGAAGACGGCTAAAAGGTGGGTTTAATCCCCAGCTGGATTTGATTCTCTGGAGGGCTTGGGCACTGCGGGAGCAGGGAAAAGCTGAACCCCTGATGTGGGCTGGGTGTTTTGGGGGATCTCTCCGTTCTGTGCTCACCCCTTGCACTCTTTCGCGGCCCTAAAGCTTTCCTTTCCCGGACCCCCAGTGAAAATGGACCCTGGCTCCGTGTACCCCATGGACATGAACAGCGACAGCGAGGACAGCGCTTCGAGAGCGGCCCGAGCGCCCTTCCAGGACCTGCAGAGAGTGAGTGTCCTCCTGCCTGTGCCTCCCCACCCTTTATCACCTCATTAGGGCCCTGAGGCCCCCGGGGCCGTGGCTGCAGCTCTCCTGCCCCTCAGGCGCGCGCCGTGGGCCCAGAGCCGATTCCCCGGACCTGAAGAAGCGGCGCATCCACCAGTCGCGACTTCGAGGGGGCTGCAATAAGGTCTACACCAAAGCTCCCACCTCAAAGCCCACCGGAGGATACACACAGGTATTTGTGGCCCTGGGTTGCCCTGTGGGCTGGGGAGAGGGTGGTGCTGGATGCCTGAATCCCAGCTGGAATTGCTTTCGGGGGGTTAGCGGGCTCGCTCGCGGCAGCGCTGACCCCTCGCCGCTCCCCTGGCACAGGCGAGAAGCCCTACAAGTGCACGTGGGAAGGCTGCACCTGGAAGTCGCCCGCTCGGGCGAGCTCACCCGGCACTTCCGCAAGCACACGGGCATCAAACCCTTCCGCTGCTCGGACTGCGACCGCAGCTTCTCCCGCTCCGACCACCTGGCGCTGCACCGCCGGCGGCACGTCATGATGTGAGCGCTGGGAGGCGGCTGCTGCTCCTCCCTCCGCCCATCCGCACCCCTCGGGGCGGGGACTGAGCTGCAGGAGCCCGCCGGCGCGTACGGGACGGCAAACAATGGATTCTGGACTGCTGCCCTTCCCTCTTGCCCCCAGCTGTTTTTATTCCTGGGTTTGTCCTCACCTGGAATTCACCCAGCAGCTGTGCAGCCTCCTGCCCGTTGTTGTCCTCCCAGTGCCCCGGGGCAAAATCTGGGAGCCGTGGCAGGGACGGGATGGGCACCCTCCTCTCTCCATCTCAGACTGTCGCAGCAGGAGAAGGGACATGAGCTCTCTGTGTGTCCCTCAGCACCCGTGCTGGGGGCGCGAGCGAAGCCAGCAGGAAAAGAGGAATCAAGGAAGGGGCAAACACAACCTGACAGTGACCTACAAACCAGACCATCGGCACCACAAAAGGGAAACTTTGTGGAACATGGAACTTTTATTTTATGGAATTTACGAGGGGTGGGGCAGGGTGGGGGAGGGACGAGGGCCAGCAGCTCGGGTTTTTTGGAAGACTCTGGGCCACTTGAAGTGTTTCTAAGTTAAACCAGCGGCTGTGGCCTACAGCTTTGCTTTTTAATAATGGTTTTTGAGGAGTGTTTCTTCCATCCCTTCCCTTCAGACAAGCGCCCTGGTTGGCTGCGGGAGAGTGTCAGGATTGGGTGGTGGGAAGGGAACCATGACACCTTCCATGCTGGGGCAGTCCCTGCAGGGAGCTGCTTGGGTGGAAGAGCTTCCCAGATCCCTCTGAGCTGGAGCTCCTGCCCTGGCTGTGTGGGGATGAGGGAACTGGAGCTTCCCAAATCCCTCTGAGCTGGTGCTTTTGCCCTGGCTGTGTGAGGATGAAGGAACTGGAGCTTCCCAGATCCCTCTGAGCTGGAGCTTTTGCCCTGGCTGTGTGGGGATGAAGGAACTGAAGCTTCCCAGATCCCCTCTGAGCTGGTGCTTTTGCCCTGGCTGTGTGGGGATGAAGGAACTGGAAGCTTCCCAGATCCCTCTGAGCTGGGTGCTTTTGCCCTGGCTGTGTGGGGTTGAAGGAACTGGAGCTTCTCTGAGCTGGTGTTTTGCCCTGGCTGTGTGAGGATGAAGGAACTGGGCTTCTCTGAGCTGGTGCTTTTGCCCTGGCTGTGTGGGGATGGAAGGAACTGGAGCTTCTCTGAGCTGGTGCTTTTGCCCTGGCTGTGTGGGGATGAAGGAACTGGAGCTTCTTTGAGCTGATTTTGCCTGGCTGTGTGGGGATGAGGGAACTGGAGCTTCTCTGAGCTGGTGCTTTTGCCCCTGGCTGTGTGGGGATGAGGGAACTGGAGCTTCCAAATCCCTCTGAGCTGGTGCTTTTGCCCTGGCTGTGTGGGGATGAAGGAACTGGAGCTTCTCTGAGCTGGAGCTTTTGCCCTGGCTGTATGGGGATGAAGGAACTGAAGCTTCTCTGAGCTGGTGCTTTTGCCCTGGCTGTGTGGGGATGAGGGAACTGGAGCTTCTCTGAGCTGGAGCTCTTGCCCTGGCTGTGTGGGGATGAAGGAACTGAAGCTTCAAATCCTCTGAGCTGGAGCTTTTGCCCTGGCTGTGTGGGGATGAAGGAACTGGAGCTTCTCTGAGCTGGTGCTTTGCCCTGGCTGTGTGGGGATGAAGGAACTGGTGTGAGGATGGGCTAGGGGGGCACTTCAGGGAGCTGAAAACAGCTCCCAGCTGCTTGGGAAAGTGCTTTTTCTCAGCTTGCCATGCAGCAGCCAGGGTGTGCCATGGGCAGAGCTGGTCCCTGGCCTGAGGGAGGCTCTGGTTGGGCACACCTCAGAGTGCTGGAAAGCTGCCAGGTGGGGAATGTTTGTTCAAATCTATTCATGGCAAAAGGCACTGGAGAAATACCATGGCTTGGCCTGTTTGGGGTGAGGATGTCACTCCTGAAGGGACAGGGACAAGGCAGAGCTGTCCAGAGGATGGAGCCCTGAGCTGCAAGAGTGATCAACTCCTGAATTTGTGCAGGATCTGCTGCTCCAGATGGTTCCCAAATCCCTGTGGGACCTGGTGGGATTCACCTGAGAATCCTCCAAGAGTTGCTGGTGCCATCACAAAGCCTCTCTTGATGGTTTGAACAGTCTTGGGAATCCAGGAGGTCCCAGCTGGCTGGAAACTGGGGACTGTTGTCCTGCCTGTGAGTCTCACTTCAGTAAAATCATGGAAAAGATTATTCTGAGTGTTGGAAAACACCTGGAGGACAGCAGAGTCACAGGGCACAGCTCCATGAGGAAATCCTGCTTGTCCAACCTGATTTCCTTCTACAGCAGGGTATCCCACCTCAGTGATCAAGGAAAGCCAGGAGATGGAATTATTTTGGATTTTGATCCAGGATCCTTCTGGATAAAATGTCCAGGCCACAGGTGGACAAACATGATGGGCTGGGGAGAAACTGGCCATGGGGGCACAGAGGGTGACAGGGGTGACACCAGCCTGGCTCCTGGCACTGCTGGTGTCCCAGTTCCCTTCCTCATCCTGCTGAACAACCCAGATGCAGCATTCCAAGGAATATTAAGGGAAAAAAAAATCTCAAAATTCTTCAGCTGGAGGTTTTTTGGGGGATTTTGCATGAAAGATGTTCCTATTTCAGAGGGGAAAAATGACAAAGAAAAGATATAAACACTCCTTACAGAAATGAAAAACATACTTTTGGAGGATTTGGGAATTCTGACACCTTTTGAAGGGCCCCGAGGGTGGAGCTTCTTAAAGGGCCAGCAGCACCGGGGGCAACCAGGACTCCCAACCCCCATTTTGGGGGACAAGGTGCTTTTGGGGGTGCTGGCACCCTGTGGTGACACTTTTAGGGGCGCTGGTAGGCAAAGCCGTGCTGGGGTGGTTTCATTCCTCAGTTTTTGGGGGCGCCCTGCTGGGTCGCGGCGGAGACTGCTCGCTCCCCAAACGCGTTCGGTCACCCGGTGGCGCCAGCGGTCCGCGCTGGGCGGGGGTGGAGGAGGAGCCGAGGGGACAATCGCGGTCCTGGGGAATGTCCCCGAGCGCCGGCAGCGCTGTGCTCCCCTGGCAAGCACCGGGGCATCAAACCCTTCCAAATTCTGCTTCTGCTCCCACCGCCTCCGGCAGTGACCGCTGGCACGGGCTGGGCTGGGCAGGGCGACAGCCGCAGCTCTGGGGAGGAGCTGCAGAGATTTTGGGGTCACACAGGGTCCTGTGACAAGTGCCCGTGACAAAGGGACAGTGATGTGTGAGCATCACCCGGCGGCTGGAGAGGATGCGGAGGGGCTGCAACGCAGGCTCGAGTGCCGACCCTCCCGGCTGGAATCCCTGGGCTGGAATCGCCATAATCGCCATCCCAGAGGGTGGAATCGCCATGCCATCCCCGGGCTGGAATCGCCATCCAGGGTTGGAATCACCATCCCGGGGCTGGAATCGCCATCCGGGGTTGAATCCCATCCCGGGGTGAATCGCCATCCCGGTTGGGATGCCATCCCTGGGCTGGAATCGCCATCCTGGGGCTGGAATCGCAATAATCGCCATCCTAGAGGGTGGAATCGCCATCCCAGGGTTGGAATCGCCATCCCGATTTGGAATCGCCATCCCTGGGGCTGGAATCGCCATCCCGAGGGTTGGAATCGCCATCCTGGGCTGAATCGCCATCCGGGCTGGAATCGCCATCCCAGGGTTGGAATCGCCATCCCGGGGTTGGAATCGTATCCCGGGGTTGGAATCGCCATCCCGGTTGAGTCCCATCCGGGCTGGAATCGCCATCCCTGGGGCAGATTATCGGCAATCGCCATCGGGCTAATGCATCCAGGGTTGGAATCGCCATCCCAGAGGGTGGAATCGCCATCACGAGGGCTGAAATCGCCATCCCGGGTTTGGATCACCATCCTGGGGTTGGAATCGCCATCCCTGGGTTGGAATCGCCATCCCAGAGGGTGGAATCCGCCATCCTGGGGCGCCATTCCTGGGGTTGGAATCGGCATCCCTGGGCTGGAATCATCATAATCGCCATCCCAGAGGGTGGAATCGCCATCCGCCATCCTGGGGTTGGAATCGCCATCCCTGGGGTTGGAATCGCCATCCCAGGGTGGAATCGCCATCTCGGGGTTGGAATCGCCATCCCGGGCTGGAATCGCCATATCGCATCCCAGAGGGTGGAATCGCCATTCCTGGGTTGGAATCGCCATCCCGGGGCTGGAATCGCCATCCCGGGTTGGAATCGCCATCCCGGGGTTGAGTCATATCGCCATCCCAGAGGGTGGAATCGCCATTCCTGGGCTGGAATCGCCATCCCTGGGTTGGAATCATGCATCCCTGGGGCTGGAATCGCCATCCTGGGTTGGAATCGCCATCCCGGGCTTGAATCGCCCTTCCTGGGGCTGGAATCATCCATCCCGAGGGTTGGAAATCGCACATTCCAGAGGGTTGGAATCGCCATCCGGGGTTTGGAATCGCGATCCTGGGCTGGAATCGCCATCCCGGGGTTTTGGAATCGCGATCCCTGGGCTGGAATCGCAATAATCTCCATCCCTGAGGTGGAATCGCCATCACGGGGCAGAAATCGCCATCCCGGGGTTTTAATCGCCCATCCCGGGTTGGAATCGCCATCCCTGGGGGCAGGAATCGCCATCCCGGGGGTTGGAATCGCGATCAGGGTTGGAATCGCCATCCCTGGGGTTGGAATCGCCATTCCAGGGGTTGGAATCGCGATCCCGGGGTTGGAATCGCCATCCCAGAAGGTGGAATCGCCATCCCTGGGTTGGAATCGCCATCCCGGGTCCCTGGGGCTGGAATCGTCATCCCGGGTTTGGAATCGCCATAATCGCCATCCAGAGGGTGGAATCACCATCCGCGAGTTGGAATCGCCATCCCGGGGCTGGAATCGTGAATCACCATCCCTGGGGCTGGAATCGCCATCCCAGGGCTGGAATCGCCATCCCGGGTTGAATCGCCATCCGGGTGGAATCGCCATCCGGCTGATCGCCATCCAGGGCTGGAATCGCCATCCCGGGTTGGAATCTGGGGTTGGAATCGCTATCCCGGGCTGGCATCGCCATCCCTGGGGTTGGAATCGCCATCCCGGGGTTGGAATCGCCATCCCGGGCTGGAATCGCCATCCCGGTTGGAATGCCATCCCGGGTTGGAAATCGCCATCCCGGGCTGGAATCGCCATCCCGGGCTGGAATCGCCATCCCGGGGTTGGAATCGCCATCCCAGAGGTTGGAATCGCCATCACGGGGCAGAAATCGCCATCCCTGGGTTTGGAATCGCCATCCTGGAGTTTGGAATCGCCATCCCAGAGGTTGGAATCGCCATCCCTGGGTTGGAATCGCCATCCCTGGGGTTGGAATCGCTCCTCTGTGGCTGCCAGATCCCGGTGGCATCAGGGGCACATCCAGCTCCACATCTGGGAATTCTCCAGGGGTTGCGCTTGGTGAGAACACAGAAATTCCTCCCAAAATGTCCAAGTCGGGGTTTTGGGGAAAAAAATAAAAAAAATAGAAAAAGAAAAAAAAAAGAAAAAAAAAGGTTGATAGCATTTCCTTCCTCCCACCTTGTCCGGGAAATTCACCTCAACCTCGGGCCCTTCTGCTTCCTCACCCTCCTCCTCCTCTCCCAGGATGTGTCCTGATCCTCCCAGTGCTGCCCCACCACCCAACTGGGAATACTGGGAATACTGGGGCCGGTTTCCTTCCCCATCACCTTGCCGGGAGAAGAATTTAGCAATGCCCAAACTGCTTCCCTGCTGAAGGAGCAATGCCGGGGATTTCTGCATCCTGGCTGATGGCACCCCGTGTCCCCGCGGTCCCTGGCGACTGTCGCTGTCCCTGTCGCGGGTGCCGGGGCCTCCTCCTCCTCCCGCCCGCCACTGCTCAGACTGGTTTAGCAAGTGGATGGGATGGGGCGGCCGCTTTCCTTTGAAGGGCTCCTGGGATGGCTGGAAACCTCCCGAGGAGGAGAAAGGAAAAGACAAAAACAGCCGGTTTTGAGTTTCGGTGGGGAGCTGCTCCGGCGGCTTCGCAGAGCTTTGTGCGCCGGGCTTGGGGACAGCCAGGGGTGTCCCCTGCCCTGAGGGGACAAAGCCGGGTGGCCCCGGCCCGGGGAGGCAGAGCCAGAGCGGACCGGGCACGGCCCCGAGAGAGGTGGGTGCTCCAGCATCGCCCCGGGCGCGGGTGGCTTTGGGAGGAAAACGGGAAAACCTCCCCAGGTGGGAATTTTGGGGTCTCTTGGGGTGCCAGCCCTGTGGTGAGGTGTGGGGTGGCGCTGGGGGTGATTTGGGGAGTGGGAGCTGTTTGCTTCACAACTTAATCCAGGTTTCCGAAAAATTTGGTGCCTTTTAGCTTAAATTTGTAATTCCAGGTTTTACCTGCCTCGTGCTCCTGCTGAGAGCAGGACCTGGCTGTGCTTCCTCATCCCAAGGATTTGGGGTGAGAGCAGGACCTGCCTGTCCTTCCTCACTGTTCCCATGGATTTGGGGTGAGAGCAGGACCTGGCTGTCCTTCCCCATCCCAAAGATTTGGGGTGAGAGCAGGACCTGGCTGTCCTTCCTCATAGCTCCAAGGATTTGGGGTGAGAGCAGGACCTGGCTGTCCTTCCTCATCCCAAGGATTTGGGGTGAGAGCAGGACCTGGCTGTCCTTCCTCACATCCCAAGGATTTGGGGTGAGAGCAGGACCTGGCTGTCCTTCCTCATCCCAAAGATTTGGGGTGAGAGCAGGACCTGGCTGTCCTTCCTCCATCCCAAGGATTTGGGGTGAGAGCAGGACCTGGCTGTCCTTCCTCATCCCAAAGATTTGGGGTGGAGCAGGACCTGGCTGTCCTTCCCCATCCCATGGATTTGGGGTGAGAGCAGGACCTGGCTGTCCTTCCTCATCCCATGGATTTGGGGTGAGAGCAGGACCTGGCTGTCCTTCCTCCCATCCCAAGGATTTGGGGTGTGAGCAGGACCTGGCTGTGCTTCCTCATCCCATGGATTTGGGGTGAGAGCAGGACCTGGCTGTCCTTCCTCCTCATCCCATTGATTTGGGGTGAGAGCAGGACCTGGCTGTGCTTCCTCATCCCAAGGATTTGGGGTGAGAGTGACCTGGCTGTCCTTCCTCACCATCCCACGGATTTGGGGTGAGAGCAGGACCTGGCTGTCCTTCCTCATCCCAAAGATTTGGGGTGAGAGCAGGACCTGGCTGTGCTTCCTCATCCCAAGGATTTGGGGTGAGAGCAGGACCTGGCTGTGCTTCCTCACTGTTCCCAAGGATTTGGGGTGAGAGCAGGACCTGGCTGTGCTTCCCCATCCCACAGATTTGGGGTGAGAGCGGGACCTGGCTGTCCTTCCTCACCATTCCCAAAGATTTGGGGTGAGAGCAGGACCTGGCTGTCCTTCCTCACAGTCCAGGTGTCCTTCCTCATCCCAAAGATTTGGGGTGAGATTTGGGGTGAGAGCAGGACCTGGCTGTCCTTCCCCATCCCAAGGATTTGGGGTGAGAGCAGGACCTGGCTGTCCTTCCTCATCCCAAGGATTTGGGGTGAGAGCAGGACCTGGCTGTCCTTCCTCCCCATCCCAAGGATTTGGGGTGAGAGCAGGACCTGGCTGTGCTTCCTCCATCCCAAGGATTTGGGGTGAGAGCAGGACCTGGCTGTCCTTCCTCACTGTCCCAAGGATTTGGGGTGAGAGCAGGACCTGGCTGTCCTTCCTCATCCCAAGGATTTGGGGTGAGAGCAGGACCTGCCTGTCCTTCCTCATGTCCCATGGATTTGGGGTGAGAGCAGGACCTGGCTGTGCTTCCTCCCATCCCAAGGATTTGGGGTGAGAGCAGGACCTGCCTGTCCTTCCTCACTGTTCCCAAGGATTTGGGGTGAGAGCAGGACCTGCCTGTCCTTCCTCACTGTTCCCATGGATTTGGGGTGAGAGCAGGACCTGGCTGTCCTTCCTATCCCAAGGATTTGGGGTGAGAGCAGGACCTGGCTGTCCTTCCTCCATCCCAAGGATTTGGGGTGCTGGGATCCGGGATCAGGGGCTGGCTCCCCACTTCTCCCCCTTTCAGCAGCCCCTCCATCCCTCCCTGCACAGGATCCCCTCCCCAAACCTCTCTGTGCCCGCGTTTAGAACGGGAATTCCGCTTGGAGAGAGGAGGAAAACGCGCGGAGGCGCGCCGGGGCGCCGTTGTTATCTCGCTGCCATCGCGGGTGACACGTGGGGACAAAACGGGACCCCGGGGCAAAGTGCCCGGGCAGGGACGGGCTCAAGGCCGCTCCCGGGGCAGAGAAGGGCGCTCACCGCCCGGGCTTGGCCCGTCCCTGCCTCGGGAAATCGCGCGTTCGATCCGGGCGGGGCAGGAGCAGCCCTGCTCCGGGAACGGGATGGAGAGAAAGCCAATTCTTTGGATTTTTGTAATGATTTATCGTGGAATCATGCAATGATTGAAAACACCTTAAAGCCCATCCAGTCCCACACCTTCCACTGTCCCGGGTTGCTCAAATCCCATCCTTGGGCACTTCCAGGGATCCAGGAGCAGCCAAAACTTCTCTGGGCACCTTCATTGTAAACTTCTTTCTCTCCACGTGAGATCCTGCAGGGGCTGATTTGGGATGGGTGAACACAGAGAGGGGAGCGCTGGGGACAGGCCTGGATTATCTGAACCAAAAAGACTTTTTTTTTTTTTTTTTTTTTTCAATTCTTTGCCAGAAAGGTTATTTTTATCCCCTCATATCTCTGGATTTTTACACTCCTTCCTTTCCAAAAGTGAAACCCAAACACAGTTGCCTGGAGTCTCCAAATGAACCCTGGGCCCTCCCACCTGTCTGTGCTTTCCCAACTGTTGCTTTTCTTTTCCTCCAGGGTTTGTCCCTTTTATTTTTGATCCAATCTATCCCTTTTATTTTTTATTTTTCCCTTTATTTGGAGATCCTTCCCTTTTATTTTTAATCCTTCCCTTTTATTTGAGATCCTTCCCTTTTATTTTTGATCCAATCCATCCCTTTTATTTTTTATTTTTCCCTTTTATTTGAGACCCTTCCCTTTATTTTTGATCCAATCCATCCCTTTTATTTTTTTATTTTTCCCTTTTATTTGAGATCCTTCCCTTTTATTTTTGATCTTTCCCTTTTATTTTTGATCCAATCTATCCCTTTTATTTTTTTATTTTTCCCTTTTATTTGAGACCCTTCCCTTTTATTTTTGATCCAATCTATCCCTTTTATTTTTTTATTTTTCCCTTTTATTTGAGACCCTTCCCTTTTATTTTTGATCCAATCTATCCTTTTTTTTTTAAACATTTTAATTTTTGATCCTTCACTATTTCTCCCTGGGAATGAGAAGTGTGAGCAAACAGGAATTTCCTCTCAAAATTAGTTTTGATGCAAAATTGACTCATTCATGGAAAAATGACATTTTCTCATAGAAAAATATTCATGTCTGTGAAAAAAAAAACTGGAATATCCCTCTTGTTTCAGTGCAGGGGACTCAGTTTGGGGACAGTGGCCTGGCTGGGGGGTGTTCCAGGTTTTGGGGCTGGGGACTGATCCCCCCATCCTGGTGGTGCTGTGGCTGATGAGGGTCCTGGGAGGGCTCAGGATTTGGGATTGGGGTTAAATCCTGGAGTGCTGGAATTTCCTGAGCTGTGTGTGGGATCACAGCTGGTGACAGAATTTGGGATTGGGAACAAATCCTGGGGTGTGGATCTTCCTGAGCTGTGTGTGGGATCATGGCTGGTGACAGAATTTGGGATTGGGATTAAATCCTGGGGTGTGGGATCATGGCTGGAGACAGAATTTGGGATTGGGGTTAAATCCTGGGGTGTGGGATCTTCCTGAGCTGTGTGTGAGTTCATGGCTGGTGACAGAGTTTGGGATTGGGATTAAATCCTGAAGAGTGGGATCATGGCTGGAGACAGAGTTTGGGATTGGGATTAAATCCTGAGTGTGGGATCACAGCTGGTGACAGAGTTTGGGATTTGATTAAATCCTGGGGTGTGGATCATGGCTGGAGACAGAGTTTGGGATTGGGAACAAATCCTGGGGTGTGGATCTTCCTGAGCTGTGTGTGGAGTTCATAGCTGGTGACAGAATTTGGGATTTGGGATTGAATCCTGAGGTGTGGGATCATGGCTGGAGACAGAATTTGAGATTGGGATTAGATCCTGGGGTGGGATTTACTGAGCTGTGTGGATCACGGCTGGTGACAGAGTTTGGGATTGGGGTTAAATCCTGGAGTGCTGGAATTTTACTGAGCTGTGTGTGGGATCACAGCCGAGACAGAATTTGGGATTGGGATTAAATCCTGGGGTGTGGATTTTACTGAGCTGTGTGTGGATCATGGCTGGTGACAGAATTTGGGATTGGGATTGAATCCTGAGAGTGTGGGATCACAGCTGGTGACAGAATTTGGGATTGAGGTTAAATCCTGGGGTGTGGATTTTACTGAGCTGTGTGTGGGATCATGGCTGGTGACAGAATTTGGGATTGGGATTGAATCCTGAAGTGTGGGATCACAGTTGGTGACAGAATTTGGGATTGAGGTTAAATCCTGGAGTGCTGGAATTTCCTGAGCTGTGTGTGGGATCACAGCTGGTGACAGAGTTTGGGATTGGGATTAAATCCTGGGGTGTGGGATCATGGCTGGTGACAGAGTTTGGGATTTGGATTGAATCCTGGGGTGCTGGAGCTTCCTGAGCTCCCTGCCAGAGCTCCCAGGTTGGGCTTGGGATTAAATCCCAGAGTGCTGCAGTTTCCCAGGCTCCCAGGCTGTTTTTGGGCTTGAATCCTGGGATTTGGGATCTCCCTGAGTGCCTGGGTTGGGTATGGGATTGAATCCTGGGCTGTAGGAGGTTCCTGATCTCCCAGGCTGGGATTTGGGGTGGATTCTCGGCTGTGTGAAATCTCCCGATCTCCCAGCCTGTTTTTGGGGTCTATTCCTGGGCTGTGTGATATCTCCCGAGTTCCCAGCCTGTTTTTGGGATTGATTCCCGGCTGTGTGATATCTCCCCGATCTCCCAGCCTGTTTTTGGGGTCTATTCCCGATCTGTGGGATATCTCCCGATCTCCCAGCCTGTTTTTGGGGTCTATTCCCGATCGGTGTGATATCTCCCGGAGTTCCCAGGTTGTTTTTGGGGCTGATTCCCGTCTATGGGATCTCTCAGGCTGGGATTTGGGTTAATTCCTGGCTGTGTGAGATCTCCCTGAGTTCCCAGCCTGTTTTTGGGGTGGATTCTTGGGCTGTGTGATATCTCCCAGCCTGTTTTTGGGGTCTATTCCTGGGCTGTGTGAGATCTCCCGAGTTCCCAGGTTGTTTTTGGGGTTCAATCCCAGGCTGTGTGATATCTCCCGAGTTCCCAGCCTGTTTTTGGGGTCTATTCCCGATCTGTGTGATATCTCCCCGAGTTCCCAGCCTGTTTTTGGGGGTCTATTCCCGGGCTGTGTGAGATCTCCCTGAGTTCCCAGCCTGGTTTTGGGGTTCAATCCCAGGCTGTGTGAGATCTCCCCGAGTTCCCAGCCTGTTTTAGGGGCTGATTCCCGGCTCTGCGGGATCTCCCCTGATCACCTCTCCCTTTTACAATCCTGTCCCCGCCGCCTGATTGAGCTCCGCACCCCGCGCCGCTCCAGCTTGGCGCTCCTCCCTCCCGCCAGGTAAATCCTCCCCGGCCCGGCACCAGCGCACCTCTCTCCTGCTCCCTCAGGGCTTTTTTTCCCTTTTCCTTTTCCTCCTTCCCTCCTTTTTCTGCCGGATTTTCGGCCGGGCCCGTCCCCGCGGCGGGGATGAGCAGCGGGCTGGCGGACGCTGGTCCTGGCGCCGCTCAAACCTCGTCAGCATGTCCGGGGACCCCAGGAGGACACCCCGGTTTTCGAGGACATCAAAACCCCTCCCGAGCCCTGGAGACCCTCCCGACCTGGCGCAGGTAAGAGCTGCTTCTGCCCGCTTCAGGTGCCGCAAAAAATCAGATTTAGGTTGAATTTTGCTTTGGTTTTTTTCTGTTTTTTGTCGGCTCTGCTTCCCCTCCGCTGGAGTTTTCTCCTGGGCGTGTTGGGTTTCGTTTGGGAATTTTGGTTTGGTTTTTTTTTTCTGTTTTGGTTTTTTTTTTGGGTTTTTTTTTTTGCTTTTAAACTCCCAGCGCTCAATCCCTGTCCCCTGGCATTGGCAGGCCAGGGTGTGTCCAGGGTTTCTCCCACAGGGGAAAGATTTTGGGATTTGGATTGGCAAGCAGGACTTTAATTCCCATTTCATTTCATTTCATTCTCTGCATTTTTTCCCCCCCACTATGGCGGGGAAGGAATCCTCCTTGAGGCTCCCCTTAGATAAAATTTGGGAATTTGGGATATTCCTGCAGGCCCAGCCCGGCCGATCCCAGGTGGGAATCAGGGTGAGCCCCACCCTGGAGCTGAGCTTCCCCCTTTTCCCGCCCTGGGGGGTGCGGGGTGCGGGGGATAATTAATGATTAATAATTAACCCCGAGCCCCACAGCCCCAGCGCCATTTTGATCGGGCGGGATCGCTCCAGGTCGCGGCTCCAGCCACCCCAAATCCGGCTGTGCCACCCCAAAAAGCCCAGGGGGGTCCTGGGGCTGGGGCGAGTGTTCCTGCCTTGTCCCCACGTCACCCCCGCTCTGTTTGTGGGCTCTGTCCCCACTCCAGCTCTGGGTGCTGAGATCCAGGATCCATCTGTGGGTTGTGGGGTTTGGGGTCAAATAGGGTCAAATTCCTGCCTGCCCTGGGGTGTCCTGTGGGGTTTGAGGGTCAAATGGGGTCAAATCCCTGCCTCCTTGGGGTGTCCGGTGGGGTTTGGGGTCAAATAGGGTCAAATTCCTTTCTCCTTGGGGTGTCCTGTGGGGTTTGGGGTCACCTGGATCAGAGTTTAAACAGGGAGCCATTCCTGCTTCCTTGGGGTGCTCTGTGGGATTTAGGGGTCACCTGGATCAGAGTTTAAACAGGGAGACATTTCTGCCTGCCCTGGGGTGTCCTGTGGGGTTTAGGGTCAAACAGGGTCAAATTCCTGCCTGCCCTGGGGTGTCCTGTGAGGTTTGGGGTCACCTGGATCAGAGTTTAAACAGGGAGACATTTCTGCTTCCTTGGGGTGCTCTGTGGGATTTTGGGGTCAAATAGGGTCAAATTCCTGCCCTGGGGTGTCCTGTGGGGTTTAGGGGTCACCTGGATCAGAGTTTAAACAGGGGAGACATTTCTGCCTGCCCTAGGAGTGTCCTGTGGGGTTTGGGGTCAAATGGGGTCAAATCCCTGCCCTGGGAGGTGTCCTGTGGGGTTTGGGGTCAAATGGGATCAAATCCCTGCCACCTTGGGGGTGCTCTTGTGGGGTTTGGAGTCAAATAGGGTCAAATTCCTGCCTCCTTGGGGTGCTCTGTGGGGTTTGCAGTTACCTGGATCAGAGTTCAAACAGAGAAACAATTCCTGCCTCTCTGGGGTGCCCTAATAGGATTTGGGGTCACCTGGATCAGGAGCTCAGTCAGGAGCCATTCCTGCCTCCCTGGGGTGCTCTGAGGGATTTGGGGGTCAAATAGGGTCAAATTCCTGCCCGCCCTGGGGTGTCCTGTGGGGTTTGGGGTCAAATAGGGTCAAATTCCTGCCTGCCCTGGGGTGTCCTGTGGGGTTTGGGGTCAAATAGGGTCAAATTCCTGCCTGCCCTGGGGAATTGTCCTGTGGGGTTTGGGGACAAATAGGGTCAAATTCCTGCCCTGGGGTGTCCTGTGGGGTTTGGAGTCAAATAGGGGTCAAATTCCTGCCCTGGGGTGTCCTGTAGGGGTTTGGAGTCAAATAGGGTCAAAGTTCCTGCCTGGGGTGTCCTGTGGGGTTTGGAGTCAAATAGGGTCAAATTCCTGCCTCCTTGGGGTGCTCTGTGGGGTTTGGGGTCACCTGGATCAGAGTTTAAACAGGGGAGACATTTCTGCCTGCCCTAGGGTGTCCTGTGGGGTTTGGGGTCAAACAAGGGAGCCATTCCTGCTTCCTTGGGGTGCTCTGAAGGGATTTGGGGTCAAACAGGGTCAAATTCCTGCCTCTCCTGGGGTGACCTGTGGGATTTGGGGTCACCTGGATCAAGAGTTTAAACAGGAGCCATTCCTGCTTCCTTGGGGTGCTCTGAGGGATTTGGGGTCACCTGGATCAGGGCTCAGTCAGGGAAGCCATTCCTGCCTCTCCTGGGGTGCCCTAATAGGATTTGGGGTCACCTGGATTAGAGTTCAAACAGGGGAGACATTCCTGCCACTGACCCTCCTGTGTCCCTTTCCCAGAGATCCCAAACCCACCCATGATCCCAAACCCACCCAGGGATCCCAAACCCACCCAGGGATCCCAAATCCACCCATGATCCCAAACCCTCACCGTGGATCCCAAACCACTCCATGATCCCCAAACCCACCCGTGGATGCCAAACCCACCCGTGGATGCCAAACCCACCCGTGGATGCCAAACCCACCCGGGGATCCCAGAGCCCTCCCAGGGATCCCAAACCCACCCAGGGATCCCAAGCCCACCCAGGGATCCCAAAGCCACTCATGGATCCCAAACCCACCCAGGGATCCCAAATCCACCCATGGATCCCAAACCCTCCCATGGATCCCAAACCCACCCTGGGATCCCAAACCCACCTGTGGATCCCAAATCCACCCATGATCCCAAACCCACCCGTGGATCCCAAAGGATTCCTCATAATGATGATATATTATTGTGTATTGTGTTGTTGTTATTATTATTATTATTATTATTATTATTATTGTTGTTGTGTGTTGTTATATATAAATAATATAGCTTATAAAATAATATAATAATATAAAATCATTATTAAAATAAATAATAATGGCAATGATGATTATAATATAAATCTAAATCTAAATCTAAATCTAAATATAAAATATAGAATTGTTATGTATTAAAATAATGAATATTGAATAATGATAATAACAATGATAATAATAATTATTATTATATAGATATAGATATAGATATAGATATGGGTATAGATATAGATATAGATATAGATATAAATAATATAGCTAATAAAATAATATAATAATATAAAATTATTATTAAAATAAATAATAATAATGACAATGACGATTATTATAATATAAATATAAATATAATATAAATATAAATATAAATATAAATATATTAACTAATAAAAATAATATAATTATATATAATAATTATTATTAAAATAATGAATATTGAATAATGATTAATAATAATAATTATTATTATTTAGATATAGATATAAATAATACAGCTAATAAAATAATATAATAATATAAAATCATTATTAAAATAAATAATAATGACAATGATAATTATAATTATAATTATAATCTAAATCTAAATCTAAATCTAAATATAATAATAATATATAGAATTATTATTAAAATAATGAATATTGAATAATGATAATAATAATGTAATAATAATAATTATTATTATATGATATAGATATAGATATAGATATAGATATAGATATAGATATAAATAATATAGCTAATAAAGAATATAATAATATAAAATTATTAAAATAAATAATAATAATGACAATGATGATTATTATAATATAAATATAATCATAAATATAATCATAAATATAATCATAAATATAAATATAAATATAAATATATTAACTAATAAAAATAATATAATTATATATAATTATTATTATTAAAGAATGAATATTGAATAATTATAATAATGATAATAATAATAATTATTATTATTTAGATATAGATATAGATATAAATAATATAGCTAATAAAAGAATATAATAATATAAAATTCTTATTAAAATAAATAATAATGATGACAATGATGATTATTATCATTATAATATAAATATAAATATAAATATAAATAATATAATAATAAAATTAATATAAAATTATAAAATTATAATGATTAAAATAATAATGAATAATAATGATAATAATAATAATGTAAGGCCCATCCAGGGAACCCAGATTCCTGAGCACCTGGGGCTGGAAAAACCACCCAGGGCTGGGAAGGACAGGGCAGGAATTGGCTAAAAATGGAAAATAAAAATTCTGGCGCTGGAGGGAAGAGGGGAAGCACAAAGCCCCTGGTTTAATCCCTTGCTGCCCGTGCCGGGCTCAGGGCAGTTGTGGTGGGAAACAGGAATTTCTGGGAATTTCTAGGAATTTTAGGAATTTTTAATAATTTTAGGAATTTTTAAGAATTTTTAAGAATTTTTCAGGAATTTTCAGGAATTTTTCAAAATTTTCAGGAATTTTCAGGAATTTTCAAAAATTTTCAGGAATTTTCAGGGATTTTTAGGGATTTTAAAGATTTTTAACGATTTTCAGAATTTTAGAATTTTTAGGAATTTTTAGGAATTTTTAGGTATTTTTAGGAATTTTAGGAATTTTTAGGAATTTTTCAGGAATTTTCAGGAATTTTCAGGATTTTTAGGAATTTTCAGGGATTTTTAGGAATTTTCAGGAAATTTCAGGAAATTTCAGGAATTTTCAGAATTTTCAGGAATTTTTAGGGATTTTTAGGGATTTTTAAAATTTTCAGGAATTTTCAGGAATTTTCAGGAATTTTCAGGAATTTTCAGGAATTTTCAAAAATTTTTAGAATTTTAGAATTCTTAGAAATTTTCAGGAATTTCAGATTTTTCAGGAATTTTCAGGAATTTTCAGGAATTTTTAGGGATTTTTAGGGATTTTTAAGAATTTTAGAAACTATTAGGAATTTTTCAGGAATTTTCAGGAATTTTCAGGAATTTTTAGGAATTTTTAGGAATTTTTCAGGAATTTTCAGGAATTTTCAGGAATTTTTAGGAATTTTTCAGGAATTTTCAGGAATTTTCAGGAATTTTTAGGAATTTTTAGGAATTTTTCAGGAATTTTTAGGAATTTTTAGGAATTTTCAGGAATTTTCAGGAATTTTCAGGGATGCTGTTTCAGTCCTGCACCTCCTGTCCTGATTGTGGCTGTGGTGACCTGAGGGTGGCCGTCCCTTGGAGCTGGGGTGGCTTTTCCTGCCCTCCATAAAAAACTTTTAAAAATAATTTTTACAAAATTATTTTTTTTAGGAGAAGTGCTGGAGTGCCCAGCACGGCTCCCAGGGATGAGTCATTTCCTTGGGATCCCAGGAGCTGCAGGCAGGGATTAAATTTGGCTTTTCTGCTTGGGGAAATTTGGAATTTTGCTCTGGGCCTGGGATGAGATGCTTGGGGATCCTGCTGGCTTTGGAGAAGGGCGCAGAAATTCTGCAGAAATGTGAAAAATCCATTTCCAAAGGTTGCTGGGAAGTCCAGGGCGTGCAGGAATGGGGTGGGAGAGATGGGAATTAAAATCCTGAGCAGGGGGAATGGGACCAGCTCTGGCACAGGGATGGGTTTGGAGCTGTGGAATGAGGAAGAATCCTTCTCTTTGTTTTCTTTTGGGATCAGCTAATCCCAATATTTTTGGGATTTAAGTCTGATGCCCTGGAAAATGGGACAGATTCCCAGAAAGGATCCATTTATCCCTCTGATTCTGCAGGATTTCTCAGGAATCCCTTGTCAGCGAGCCAAAACCCGCCAGATTCATCCCAAAATATGGTTTATTTTAATTTTTTTCTGGTGGGGAGGAGCAGGATAAAGCAGCTCTGTGGAATCGAGCCAAAACCCGCCAGATTCATCCCAAAATATGGTTTATTTTAATTTTTTCTGGTGGGGAGGAGCAGGATAAAGCAGCTCCGTGGAATCGAGCCAAAACCCGCCAGATTCATCCCAAAATATGGTTTATTTTAATTTTTTCTGGTGGGGAGGAGCAGGATAAAGCAGCTCCGTGGAATCGAGCCAAAACCCGCCAGATTCATCCCAAAATATGGTTTATTTTAATTTTTTTCTGGTGGGGAGGAGCAGGATAAAGCAGCTCCGTGGAATCGAGCCAAAACCGCCAGATTCATCCCAAAATATGGTTTATTTTAATTTTTTTCTGGTGGGATGAGGAGGATAAAGCAGCTCCGTGGAATCAGGTCAAAACCCGCCAGATTCATCCCAAAATATGGTTTATTTTAATTTTTTCTGGTGGGGAGGAGCAGGATAAAGCAGCTCCGTGGAATCGAGCCCAAACCCGCCAGATTCATCCCAAAATATCGTTTATTTTAATTTTTTCTGGTGGGGAGCAGCAGGATAAAGCAGCTCCGTGGAATCGAGCCAAAACCCATGAGATTCATCCCAAAATATGGTTTATTTTAATTTTTTTCTGGTGGGGAGGAGCAGGATAAAGCAGCTCCGTGGAATCGAGCCAAAACCCACCAGATTCATCCCAAAATATGGTTTATTTTAATTTTTTTCTGGTGGGGAGGAGCAGGATAAAGCAGCTCCGTGGAATCGAGGCCAAAACCCGCCAGATTCATCCCAAAATATGGTTTATTTTAATTTTTTTCTGGTGGGGAGGAGCAGGATAAAGCAGCTCCGTGGAATCGAGCCAAAACCCGCCAGATTCATCCCAAAATATCGTTTATTTTAATTTTTTCTGGTGGGGAGGAGCAGGATAAAGCAGCTCCGTGGAATCGAGCCAAAACCCGCCAGATTCATCCCAAAATATGGTTTATTTTAATTTTTTTCTGGTGGGGAGGAGCAGGATAAAGCAGCTCCGTGGAATCGAGCCAAAACCCGCCAGATTCATCCCAAAATATGGTTTATTTTAATTTTTTTCTGGTGGGGAGGAGCAGGATAAAGCAGCTCCGTGGAATCGAGCCAAAACCCGCCAGATTCATCCCAAAATATGGTTTATTTTAATTTTTTTCTGGTGGGGAGGAGCAGGATAAAGCAGCTCCGTGGAATCGAGGCCAAAACCCGCCAGATTCATCCCAAAATATCGGTTTATTTTAATTTTTTTCTGGT
>JAKWBO010000951.1:0-22728 GCA_034336685.1 Luscinia luscinia
TAGGATCCTCAATCCTTGGGATCCCCAAAACTCGAGATCCCCAATCCCTGAGATCCCAGATCCTCAGAATCCCCAATCCTCTGGATCCCAAATCCTCGAGATCCCAAATCCTCGAGATCCCCAATCCTCGGGATCCCCAAAATTCGAGGTCCCCAATCCTCTGGATCCCAAATCCTCGGGGTCCCCAATCCTCGAGATCCCAGATCCTCGGGATCCCAAATCCTCAGGATCCCAAATCCTCTGGATCCCAAATCCTCGGATCCCAAAAACACGGGGTCCCCAATCCTCGGGGTCCCCAATCCCTGAGATGCCAGATCCTCAGAATCCCCAATCCTCTGGATCCCAAATCCTCGAGATCCCCAAAACTCGGGATCCCCAATCCTCGGGGTCCCCAATCCTTGAGATCCCAGATCCTCTGGATCCCAAATTCTCAGGATCCCAAATCCTCAGGATCCCCAATCCTCGAGATCCAAAATCCTCTGGATCCCCAATTCTCAGGATCCCCAATCCTTGAGATCCCAAATCTCGGGGATCCCCAATTCTCAGGATCCCCGATCCTCGGGGTCCCGGATCCTTCCCGCACCTCTCCTGGCATTTTCCCCCGGCGCTCGGAGGGGAGGGGCGCGGGGGTCCCTGCGGTGCCGAGGCCGCGCTGTCCCGCTGGTTCCCGTGTTTTCCTTCGGGGCGGGCCGGGCCTGGCTGCGACGGGACCCCGCGGCCGTGGGAAAACAACCCCACCCCCACCCCCCACCCCCACCGGCCGCGGTTCACACGGGTTTTGCTTTTATTGTTTTTTATTCCAGCACGGCTGAAAAGTCCCAGACGAGGCGATTTTGGGGGCCTCAGTGTCTCCCCGACTCTGCAGGGAGAGGCAGCCGGGTCCCCTCATGTCACTGCTGTCCCTTTGATCTTTGGGGGCTTGAACCCTCTGCCCCCCAAATCCTGCTCATTCATCCGGCGGGGGCATCGGGGCTGAGGATTTTGGGGGTGCCCTGGGTGGGGGCACTAATGGGGCGCTGTGGAGTTGCTGGGCTGGGGGCTGGAGTGGGACCTGGAGCTGGGCTTCATCCTTCTGGGACCGTGTCCTGGTGGGGAGGGACAGAGGGAGGGATGAGGGGATTGGGGAAGGTCATGGAGATGGTCCATCCATTCACCTGTCCATCCATCCATCATCCATCCATCCATCCATCCATTCACCTGTCCATCCATCCATCATCCATCATCCATCCATCATCCATCCATCATCCATCCATCCATCCATCCATCATCCATCCATCCATCCATCTGTCCATCCATCCATCCATCCATCCATCCATCCATCCATCCATCATCCATCCATCATCCATCCATCCATCATCCATCCATCATCCATCCATCCATCCATCCATCATCCATCCATCCATCCATCATCCATCCATCATCCATCCATCCATCTATCCATCCATCCATCCATCCATCATCCATCCATCATCCATCCATCCATCATCCATCCATCCATCCATCCATCATCCATCCATCCATCCATCCATCCATCCATCCATCCATCCATCATCCATCCATCATCCATCCATCCATCCATCATCCATCATCCATCCATCCATCAACCGCTCCTCATCCTCCATCCCTCCCCCCATCATCCCTCCCCTCCCCTCATCCTCCCCAGCCCCACCTTCCCTCCACCTCCTCCACGGTTTCTGGCAGGGCCATGTTCCGTGTCTCGGGCAGGAACGCGGCCACCAGCCCCGACACCACGGGCGCGGTGCCGTAGATGAGGAAGGGCAGCGCCGGGAAGAGCTCGCCCGCCATCTTCACCAGGGCGCCATGATGCTGCCCAGCCGCGACATGGTGTTGGCCAAGCCCATGCCCGTCTGCCTGTGGGACGCCCAGAGGTCCTGAGGGCACCTGGGGAAGCACCCGAGGGACCACCCCGACCGCGCCCGTCCTTACCGGATCACGGTGGGGTAGAGCTTCGCCCGTGTAGAGGGAAGACGCCAGTTGAAGGACGCGGCCAAACAACCTTTGCCGAAGACGGCCAGGGCTGTCCGGGGCGTCCGAAGGTCTGTGGGGACACCTGGGACTCACCTCAGCGTCCCCACTTAGGCTACTCAACAAGAGAGGAGCCCAAACAGGATTTGGGGCAAATCCCCCAGAAAAGCTCAAAATGACCCAAGCTGAGGGTTGGGCTCATCCCGGGAGGCTGGAGAAGAGGGGACACCCCCGGCACCGCCCCGGCCTCACCTCGCGGCACCAAGGTGTTGGCCAGGATGGCCAGGCCGGCCAGGATGAGGGCCAAGGCCTGGGTGAAGCGGCGCCCCACGTAGGTGATGGTGAGCACGGACACCAGCTTGGCCGGGATGTCCACGGCGCCGAAGATCAGCTGGATGACGTAGATGTCGAACTCAAAGTTCTGCAGGTCCATGGCCAGCCCGTAGTAGGCGAAGCTGGTGGAGAACCTGGGCCGCAAGGAGGGGGCAGGGGTGAAAATGTCGCCTGTGGAGGGGTGGGGTGGCGTGGGGGATGGACAGGGAGGGACAGGGGAGGGACAGTCCCCGTGTCCGGCCGTACCACACGAAGCAGAGGCAGAGGGAGATGCGGCGCAGGACCGGCGTCCGACCAGGTCAAGCACGGTGTGGCGAGTCCTCGACGACGCCATCTCCTTCTCCATGTGGGACCTCAGGGTCTGGAGGGACAGGGGGGCTCTGGGGTGGGCGTGGGGCACTGGGGACCCTCCTGTGGCTGGGCAGGGCGGGCAGGGTGGGTGGGACGGTGGGATGGAGGTGGTGGATCCACGGATGGGCGGAAGGGTTGGATGGGCCGGGCAGGGATGGAGGAGATGGAGCTGATGGAGCTGATGGAGATGATGGACGTCCCTGAGGTGATGAAGATGATGGATGGACGGACAGGATGCGTGAGGGATGATGGGTCCCAGCGGCCATGGATGGACAGCTGACCGTGGGGTGGGTGTTTAAGGGACCCCCATAAAACACCCCAGGGACACCCTGGGGACCCGGCCCGAGCCTTTTACTTCTATGTCGAGCTTGTCCCCTTCCTCCTTCTTGCCGTTGATCCTGGCCACCTTCTGGAGCTCCCGCAGGGCCTGGTGGGACCTCCCCACCATGACGAGCCACCGCGCCGACTCCGTCAGCCACCTGCACCGGGGACGGGCGGGAGCCCAGCCTGTCACTGCCACACCTGCGCCCCGCCGCGACGTCCCGTCCCTCTGGTCACCGTCACCGTCACCATCATCATCATCACCCCCATCACCATCATCATCACCATTTACATCATCATTATCATCATCATAATCATAATCATCACCATCATCATCACCATCATCACCATCATCACCCTCATCGTCATTGTCACCATCATCATTAACATCATCATCATCATCACCATCTCCATCATCACCATCATCATCATAATCATCACCATCATCACCCTCATCGCCATCGTCACCGTCATTAACATCATCATCATCACCATCATCACCATCATCATCATTTACATCATCATTATCATCATCATCATCATAATCATAATCATCACCATCACCATCATCACCATCATCATCATCACCATCATTATCGCCATCCTCATCATCGTCGTCATCATCACCATTAATATCATCATCATCATCACCATCACCACCATCATCACTATCATCATCAACATCACCATCATCATCATCACTATCATCACCATCATCATCACTATCATCACCATCATCATCATGATCACCATCATCATCATCATGATCATCATCATCATCATTGCCCATCATCAGCATCATCATCATCATCGTCATCGCCATCATCATCATCATCATCATTGTCATCATCACCATTATCATCATCATCACCACCAATATCACCAATATCACCATCATCACCATCACCATCATCATCACTCTGTGTCCCATCTGTCCCCTCAGCCATTCCTGGCCATTCTCTTCATCCAGCTCCGCTCCCACCTTCTCTTTTTCCCAGCTGTGCACGCACCCCGCTCCCTCCCCGCCCTCCCTCCTGCTCACCAGGAGTAGAGGAAGAAGCCGAAGAAGGGCAGGGACACCACGAGCTGCAGCCGGCGCCAGTCGGGCACGGCGAAGGCAGCCGACCAGCAGGAACTGCCCGGCCGTGTAGCAGTAGCCCATGAAGGTGCCAACCAGCGCCCGCGTAATGCGTGGGCATCCACTCCAGCGCTGCGGAGACACGGCGCGTGGGACCCCGGGCACGGGGACAGCGCTGGGGGTGCCCAGGGGACACGGAGCCCAGGGCAGGGTCTGGGGACACGGACCCACAGGTGCCCAGGGGACATGAGGCCACCTGGGTGGTGCCCACAGGTGTCCCCAGGGGAACATGGGCAGGGTCTGGGGGCACATGGACCCACGGAGAGGACACAGAGCCCCCCAGGGGGGTGCCCAGGGCGGGTTTTGGGGTGACACGGACCCACAGGTGCCCAGGGGACATGGAGGCCACCAGAAAGGTCCCCACAGGTTCAGGGGGCACACGGAGCCCACCAGGACGGTGCTAGGGGACGTGGACACCACTGGGATTTTCCCACAGGTTCACGGGGACACAGACCCCACCCAGGTGGGTGCCCAGGGCAGGTTTTGGGGTGAAGTGGACCCACAGGGGGACAGGTTCAGGTTCAGGTTCAGGAGGTGCACAGACCCCACCCCCAGACAGGTGCCCAGGGCAGGTTTTGGGGTGACATGGACCCATGGGGAGGACACAGACCCCACCCAGGTGGGTGCCCAGGGCGGGTTTTGGGGTGACACGGACCCACAGGGGGCAGGTTCAGGTTCAGGGGGCACAGGCCCCCAGGCAGGTGCCCAGGGCAGGTTTTGGGGTGACATGGACCCATGGGGAGGACACAGACCCCCCAGGCAGGTGCCCAGGGCAGGTTTTGGGGTGACATGGACCCATGGGGAGGACACAGACCCCCCAGGCAGGTGCCCAGGGCGGGTTTTGGGGTGACATGGACGCACAGGAGACAGGTTCAGGTTTAGGGGTGCACAGACCCCATCCAGGTGAGTGCCAGGGCGGGTTTTGGGGTGACATGGACCCATGGGGAGGACACAGAGCCCACCCAGGCAGGTGCCCAGGGCGGGTTTTGGGGGTGACATGGACCCATGGGGAGGACACAGACCCCACCCAGGTGGGTGCCCAGGGCGGGTTCTGGGGTGACATGGACCCATGGAGAGGACACAGATACCCCCAGGCAGGTGCCCAGGGCGGGTTTTTGG
Organism: Luscinia luscinia; assembly: GCA_034336685.1. Lineage (NCBI taxonomy): Eukaryota > Metazoa > Chordata > Aves > Passeriformes > Muscicapidae > Luscinia > Luscinia luscinia. Next base: position 5,249 of record JAKWBO010000951.1, read on the forward strand.
GTGACATGGACCCACAGGGGGGCAGGTTCAGGTTCAGGGTACAGGCCCCCCCAGGCAGGTGCCCAGGGTGGGTTTTGGGGTGACACGGACCCACAGGGGGGGCACAGACGCCCCCAGGCAGGTGCCAGGGCGGGTCCAGCCCCGTCACGTACAGAGGGAGACGCTGTTGAGCACGATGCCCGAGAAGGCCATGCCCGTCAGGAAGCGGAACAGGCAGTACACGGCGAAGGTGGGAGCGAAGGACGAGCAGGTGCCCATGGCGGCCATCTGCAGGTAGCACCAGGTGAGCACCGAGCGGCGGCCGAACCTGGGCGGGAGGAGGAGGAGGAGCGGGGGTGAGGAGGAAGAAATGGGGGTGGAGGAGGAGGAGGAGGAGGGGAGGAGAAAAGGAAGAGGAGGAGGAGACAAGAAGGGTGAAGAAGGGGGCAGCAGGAGGAAGAGGGGGTGAAGAGGAGGAAAAGGGGTGAGGAAGAGGAAGGGGGTGAGGAGGAAATGGGGATAAGGAGGAAAAAGAGGGTGAGGAAGAGAGGAGGAGGAGGAGGAGGATGAGGAGGGAGCAAGGAGGAGACACAGAGGGTGAGAGAACCCCCCAGTGCCCCCCCAGCCTGCAGGGCCCCCTCACCTGTCCGAGAGCCCCCCGAAGACGCCGCCCGCCAGGACTCCGGCCATGTAGAGCGACTGCGCCAGCTGCTTGAGCCCCCGGGAGCTGCACACCAGGTCCCACTGCCAGGACAGGGACACGGCGCGGGGCTGAGCTCGGGGTCCCCTCCCCAAGCCCAAAGCCCCCTGGGGGGCCGGTGAGGTCGGTGAGTGGCCAGTGGAAAGGTGGCACTGAGGGCTTGGTCACCCTTCTGGTGGCTGGAAGGTCCATCCAAGGGTCCTGTGACCCCATTGTGACCCCCTTGTGACCCCCTTGTGACCCCCTTGTGACCCCCTTGTGACCCTGCTGTGACCCCGTTGTGACCCTGTTGTGACTCTGTTATGACCCCATTGTGACTCCATTGTGACCCAGTTGTGACCCTCCTGTGACCCCATTGTGACCCCATTGTGACCCCATTGTGACCCCATTGTGACCCGGCTGTGACCTGGCTGTGACCCCACTGTGATCCTGCTGTGACCCTGTTGTGACCCTGCTGTGACCCCACTGTGACCCTACTGTGATCCTGTTGTGACCCCGTTGTGACTCTGTTGTGACTCTGATGTGACCCCGCTATGACCCTGCTCCGACCCCTGCTAGACCCCCACTGTGACCCCATTGTGACCCCATTGTGACCCTGTTGCAACCTCACTGTGACTCCATTGTGATCCCATTGTGACCACTCTGTGACCCCGCTGTGACCCTGTTGTGACCCCGCTAGACCCCACTGTGACCCTGCTGTGATCCTGTTGTGACCCCATTGTGACCCCGCTGTGACCCCATTGTGACCCCACTGTGACCCCATTGTGACCTTGTTGTGACCCCATTGTGATCCTGCTGTGACCTCACTGTGACCCCGCTGTGACCCCGCTGTGACCCCCGCTGTGACCTCACTGTGACCGCACTCTGACCCCGCTGTGACCCCCGCTGTGACCCCGCTGTGACCCCCATTCACATCCACCCTTTCCCCTCCGGGCGCTTCAATGAAGACGCTCCAGTTGCTCTCACCCAACTCTGTGATGGCATCACACCCTCCACCGCCTCCTCCACCCACAGGACGAGCTGAAACCCCCCAAACCCCCCAAACCCCCCAAACCCCCAGCCCCAACCCCCAGCGGCCGCACTCGGTGACGATGGTGCTGGCGAAGACGCTGCGGTCGTAGACCCATCCGTCGGCGCAGGGCTCCGTGTCGGGCTCCGACCCGTCGGGCACCGACCCGTTGGGCTCCAACCCGTTTGGCACCAACCCGTTGGGCACCGACCCGTTCGGCTCCAGCAGCCACCACTGGGCAGCCACGAAGCGGCGGCAGCGCTCGCCCCGCGGCACCCAGGCCCCGAGCAGCGCCTCGGGCTGCAGCCCCGTGCCGTTGGCCTCGGGGCGCAGGCGGCACCGGTGCTCGCCCGTGGCCGCCGTGAAGTTCTGCAGCAGGTTGTGGCTCGCCATCATCAGCACGGGCAGCGACAGCAGCAGCACCGAGAGCAGCTGGAAGCGCCCCATGCCGCCCCACGTGCTCCAGCAGGCTGGCGAACGCCATGGCGCCGCCGCCGGGGCCGCGCGAGGGTCCCTAGAGCCGCCCCGTGGGCTCCTATATAACCGCCCCACGGCGCCTCGGGTTAATGTTTGATGTCTCCGGGGGTTTTTGGTGCTTTTCCAGCGGGACGAGGCAAAAGTGCAGCGTGAAGGTGGCCACGGGTTAAAAAAAAAAGGTGTTTTAAGGGCAAGTTCCTGAAAGTGGGGCAAAACTGGAGAGATTTGGGGCAGGAAAGGAGCAGCTTTAATGATTATTTCACTGCTTTGGTTTTTTGAGGGGGAAACGGAGGTTTTGAAGAGGGGCCGTCCAGGAGGGTGGGTGGGCGTCCAGGCAGAGGGAGGAGAGCTCCTGGCCTGGGCCAATGTCCGGCCCTCGGTGGCACCTTCAGGTTAAATTTTAGTGATTCCAGTGGTCAAAAGGCGACCAAAAGGTGCTGACAGAGGTGGCCCTGCCTGGGTCAGCGCATTCCCCACCGGGGGTTAATTTTTCACAGGGAGGTTGATGGGGCCAAGGGACACATCAGCAATGGGAGCAAGGGCCGGGGTGGCTTTGGGGGACAGAAATCGGGGAAGGGGCACGGGGGGGCGGGGGGGACTGGGGAGCTCCTGGTGGGGTTTGGGGGACGCCTCCAGCAGGGCAAGAGCTGGTTTGGGGTCATTGTCGGGGGTCAGCGTGGTGCTCTTGGCGCCACCTCGCCTGAGGTGACTTTGGGGCATTGTCCCATTGGCCGGGGTTGTGAGGTGCCATTAAAAATTGGGGTCTCGGGTGCCACCTCATGGATGGACAAGCTTGTGGGTGTCCTCCTGTGGAGATGGCCTCCAAAAAAGGGGTTCTGGGCTGTCCCTGATCGGGAGGGACCTCAGGGACACAGTTCTTGGGGACTGTCCCACGGGAGGTGACCTCGGGCGTGGGGGCACAGATGAGACCCCCCGAGCGTGTCCCCCAGCAGAGCTGTTTTATTCTGCCCCGATGTCCCCGCCCCAAAGGTCACCACCGAGGTGTCCCCATCCCCCCTGGAGCTGTGGGGACCCCTGGGGTCCCTCAGGGCTCCTTCAGGGGGGGCCCGGCCTGGGGCTGGAGCGCGATCTTCTCCTTGGGGTCGCCCGCCGGCTTCCGCTTGGGCCTGGAGGGGAGGAGGAGGAGGAGGAGGGTCATGGCACAGGGGAGTGGCCCATCCACTGTCCATCATTGTCCATCATTGTCCATCATTGTCCACCACCCATCCATTGTCCATCCATTGTCCATCATTGTCCATCATTGTCCACCACCCATCCATTGTCCATCATTGTCCATCCATTGTCCACCGTCGATCCATTGTCCATCCATTGTCCACCACCCATTCATCATCCATCCATTGTCCACCACCCATTCATCATCCATCCATTGTCCACCACCCATCCATTGTCCACCATCCATTCATTGTCCATAACCCATCCATTGCCCATCCATTGTCCACCATCCATCCATTGCTGGTCACCCATCTGTTGTCCATCACCCATCCATTGTCCATTATTGTCCACCACCCATCCATTGTCCATCCATTGTCCATCCATTGTCCACCATCCATCCATTATCCATCACTGTCCATCTTCTATCCATTGTCCACCATCCACCCATTGTCCACCCATTGTCCATCCATTGTCCATCCATTGTCCATCCATTGTCCATCCATTGTCCACCATCCTTCCATTGTCCATCCATTGTCTACCATCCATCCATTGCTGGTCACCCATCTGTTGTCCACCACCCATCCATTGTCCATCCCTTGTCCATCATTGTCCACCACCCACCCATTGTCCATCTTCCACCCACTGTCCACCACCCATCCATTGTCCATCATTGTCCGTCCATTGTCCACCACCCACCCATTGCCCATCCGTTGTCCATCTTCCATCCATTATCCACCCACTGTCCATCATCCATCCATTGTCCATCATTGTCCATCATTGTCCATCATTGTCCATCCATTGTCCACCACCCATCCATTGTCCATCATTGTCCATCCATTGTCCATCATTGTCCATCCATTGTCTACCATCCATTGCTGGTCACCCATCCGTTGTCCATCACCCATCCATTGCCCATCCGTTGTCCATCTTCCATCCATTATCCACCCACTGTCCACCACCCACCCATTGTCCACCTTCCACCCACTGTCCCCGACCCACCCCCGTCCGTCCGTCCGTCCGTCCGCGCCCCCGCACCTGTTCTCCACCTCCTCGATGGTGTCGGGCAGGGGCGCGTTGAGGGTCTCGGGCAGGAACGCGGCCGCCACGGCCGCCAGCGCGGGCGCCACGCCGTAGACGGCGGGCGGCAGGAACGGGTAATACTCGTCCATCATCTTCACCAGCGGCGCCACGATGCCGCCCACGCGCGCCATGGTGCTGCCGAAGCCCAGCCCCGTCTGCCTGCGGGCGGAACGTCACGGGGGACAGCGACAGGGAGAGGGACAGCGACAGGGACAGGGACAGGGACAGGGACAGGGGACAGGGCCGTACCTGATGGGGGTGGGGTAGAGCTCGGTGGTGTAGAGGAAGACGCCAGTTGAAGGAGGCGGAGAGGCAGCCCTTGCCAATGACGGCCAGCGCCGTGCGCAGCGTCTGCAGCTCTCGCGGGGACAGGGACACGCGGCATGGGACATGGGACATGGGGACACGGGACATGGGACACGGGGACACGGGGACACCAGGGACATGGGGACATTGGGACACCAGGGACACTGGGGACATTGGGGACACTGGGGACACTGGGGACATGGGGACATTGGGGACATTAAGGAACATTGGGGACATGGGGATATTGGGGACATTGGGGACATGGGGACACTGAGGACATGGGGACATTGAGGACATTGGGGACACTGGGGACACTGGGGACACTGGGGACATGGGGATATTGGGGACATTGGGGACATTGGGGACAATAGGGACACAGGACATGGGGACATTGGGGACATGGGGACATTAGGGACACTGGGGACACTGGGGACATGGGGACATTGGGGACATTGGGGACACCAGGGACACAGGACATGGGGACATTGGGGACATGGGGACATCAGGGACATGGGGAACACTGGGGACATTGGGGACACCAGGGACATGGGGACATTGGGAACACGGGACATGGAGACATCAGGGACATGGGGACATCAGGGACATGGGGACATCAGGAGATGGGGACACCAGGGCTCGGCCACCATGCAGGGACACACCTGGGCAGGTGGGGACAGGAGAGGAGGACGAGCATGGAGCCATGGGGTGCCCATGGTCGGACACGTGACAGGCTGGGGACAGCGGTGGCAGAGCCCCTGCCCCCACACCCACCTGTGGGCACGAAGATGTTGGCCACGATGACCAGCCCGGCCAGGAACAGGGCCACCACCAGCGACAGGCGCCGGCCCACGTAGCTGAGGGACACGGTCACCACCACCTTGGCCGGGAAGTCCACGGCGCCGAAGATCACCTGGATCAGGTAAATGCTGACGCCAAAGTTCTGCAGGTCCATGGCCAGCCCGTAGTAGGAGAAGCTGATGGAGAACCTGCAGAGGGGGGGACGCTGAGGTGACACCCCTGAGGGACAGGAGGGGACAGGGCAGGGCCGGCAGGTGGGGGCTGGGAGGAGGGGTGGGGTCACTGCTGGGTGTGCAGGTGTCCGTGCTTCCCTTCGTCTGTGAGTCTGACCGGGTGTCTGTCCATCTGTCCGTCCATCTGTCCATCCATCCCTGTCTGTCCATCCATCCATTGCTGTCCATCCATCTGTGAGTCTGACCCAGTGTCTGTCCATCTACCTGTCCATCTGTCCATCCATCCCTGTCCATCCATCTGTGAGTCTGACCAGTGTCTGTCCATTTGTCCATCTACTCTTCCATCTGTCCATCATCCATCCTCCTCTGTCCATCTGTCTGTCCATCCCTGTCCATCCATCCCTGTCCATCCGTCCATCCATCCCTGTCCATCCATCCCCTCTGCCCATCCCTCTCTGTCCATCCATCCATCCATCCATCCATCCATCCATCCATCCATCCATCTCTGTCCATCCGTCCATCTCTGTCCATCCCTGCCTGTCCATCTGACTCCATCCATCCCTGTCCATCCATCCCTCTGTCCATCCGTCCATCCATCTCCTCTGTCCATCCGTCCATCTCTTCCTTGTCCATCCATCCATCCATCCCTGTCCATCCGTCCATCCATCCCTGTCCATCCATTCCCTCGTCCATCCGGGTCCATCCCTCCTCTGTCCATCCATCCCCCTCTGTCCATCCGTCCATCCATCCCCTTCTGTCCATCCTCCCTCCTGCCGCCCCCAGCCCCACCAGACGATGGAGAGGCAGAGGAAGATGTGCCGGATCACGGGGTCCGACCAGGTCGGACACGGTGTAGGGAGGATTTCAGCGCCGCCAGCTCCTCCTTCATGCTGGACTTCAACACCTGGGAAACGCTGAGGGGGTTGGGAGGGGCAGGACCCCCCCACCCCTCCCCACCCCGGGACCCCGCACCTCCACGGTGATCTTGTCGCCCTCGTCCCTGCGGCTGTTGAGCGCGGCCACGCGCCGCAGGACGGCGCCGCGGCGCGCTCGGCGCGGCCGACAACACCAACCAGCGCGCCGACTCCGCCAGCCACCTGCGCGGGGAAACTGAGGCACGGCCGCGCCCCGCTTCTCAGGGCCCCCAGGGGGCCGAGGTCCTACCAGGAGTAGAGGAGGAAGACGAAGAAGGGCAGGGACACGGCGAAGCTGCAGCTGCAGCCAGTGCGGAGACGGCGTAGGCGACCCCGGCCAGGATGATCTGGCCCAGCGTGTAGGCGAAGCCCGTGATGGCCACAGTGACGGCGCCCCGGTACGGGGGTGGGATCCACTCCACCACTGGGGACGCGGGGACACGCGGGGACACGCGAGGTCACAGGGACACCGCAGGGATACGCGGGGTCCTACGGGGACAGGGGGACACACGCGGGGACAGGGGGACAGGGGACAGGGGGACACGGAGACATACACGGGGACATGCGGACACGGGGACACATGCGGGGACACACGCAGGGACACGGGGACACGGGGACAGAGGACACACACGGAGACAGGGAACACACAGCGGGGACACAGTGACACGGGGACACACGGGGACACACACGGGGACAACGGGGACAGGGGACACCGCGGGGACACGGGACCACGGCTCACCCAGGGTGTCCCCACAGCGCTGGGACCCTCCTGGTCAGTGCCACACCGGGGCCACTCACGGTACCACCCGGTGGGCACCGGGATGTCCCCAGCCCTGGACACTGAATTGTCCCCACCCACGGACACCGGGATGTCCCCCATGTCCACTGCACTGTCCCCTCCGTGTCCCCCGCCCCTGGGCTGTCCCTGTCCCTATCCCTGCCCCATCCCTGTCTCTTGTCCCCATCCCTGTCCCTGTCCTATCCCTGTCCTGTCCCTGTCCCCTTTCTCTGTTCCATCCCTTGTCCCATCCCTGTCCCTGTCCCATCCCTGTCCCTATCCCTGTCCCTATCCCTGTCCCTGTCCCTTGCCGTGTCCCCATCTCTGTCCCTGTCCCATCCCTTGTCCTATCCCTGTCCCTGTCCCTTGTCCCTCATCCCTTGTTCCTTGTCCCTGTCCCATCCCCATCCCTTGTCCCATCCCTGTCCCTGTCCCCTGTCCCTGTCCTTGTCCCATCCCTGTCCCATCCCCATCCCTGTCCCATCCCTGTCCCTGTCCCCTATCTCCTGTCCTTGTCCCTGTCCCATCCCTATCCCTGTCCTATCCCTGTCCCTGTCCTATCCCTGTCCCTGTCCCATCTCTGTCCCTGTCCTTGTCCCATCCTGTCCCCTGTCCCATCTCCTCGTCTCGTCCGGTGCCGCCGCTCACCCAGGCAGGCGATGCTCCAGCCCGAAGCCCGACAGCGCCATCCTGCCGGCGAAGCGGAACGCGCAGTACGCGCCGTAGCTCGGGGCGAAGGCGGTGCAGGTGCCCATCACCCCCAGCTGCAGGTAGGACCACATCAGCATGGCCTTGCGCCCGAACCTGCAACGGGAGCCGGGGGCACTGGGGGCACTGGGGACACTGGGGCACTGGGGCGCTGGGGACACTGGGGCACTGGGGCGCTGGGGATACTGGGGGCACTGGGGCGCTGGGGCACTGGGAGCAGCAGGGATGAGCTGCCCAGAGCCCCCCGGGGAAACTGAGGCACGGGGGGGGTCTCTGCTGCCTTTACCTGTCCGAGAGGCCCCCCAGGACCAGCGCCCCCACCAGCACCCCGGCCATGTAGATGGACTGGGCCATCTGCCGCAGCTGCCGGTAGCCGCAGACCAGGTCCCACTGCGGGGACAGCGCGAGTGTCAGCGCCAGTGTCAGTCCCTCCTTCCTCTCCATTCATCCCTCCGTCCGTCTGTCCATCCATCCATCCATCCATCCAACCATCCAACCATCCATCCGTCCGTCCATCCATCCCTCCATCCATCCATCCATCTATCCATCCATCCATCTATCTATCCATCCATCATCCATCCATCCATCCATCTATCTATCCATCCGTCTATCCATCTATCTATCATCTGTCTATCCCTCCGTCCGTCCGCCTCCATCCATCCATCCATCCATCCATCCATCCATCCATCCATCCATCCATCCATCCATCCATCCAGCCGTCCGCCTGTCCGTCCCTTTTCCTCCATCCCTCCACCTGTCAGTCTGTCCATCCATCCCTCCATCCGTCCGTCTGTCCATCTCTCCGTCCCTCCCATCCCACCCCAAATCCCGCCCCTCCCTCCCCCTGTCCCCACAGAGCCGTTGTCGCCCCCCCACGCTCGGTCCCTCCCCCGGTCCCGTCCCGGTGTCGCCGTCCCCACCTCGGTGACGATGGTGGACACGTAGACGCTGCGGTCGTAGTCCCACCCGTCCCGGCACGGCTCGGTGGCCCGGGGACCGTCGGTGGCGTTGCCGGGGGGCGATGCCACAAAGCGGCGGCAGGAGCCCAGGGTGACATCGGGGGACCCCAGGGTGACATTGGGCCACCCCAGCGTGGGCCCCAGGGTGTCGTTGGAGGAGCTCCAGGTGGCATCAGGGACCCGCGGTGCCCTCGAGGGTGGCGCGGGTGGCACCAGGACCACCGGGAGCTCGAGGTGGCACCGGGAGGCACCGAGGTGGCACCGGGGGAGCTCGGGGTGGCACCGGGGGAGCTCGAGGTGGCACCGGGCGGCACCGGGGTCGCACCGGGGGAGCTCGGAGTGGCACCGGGGGAGCTCGGGGTGGCACCGGGAGAGCTCGAGGTGGCACCGGGAGAGCTCGGAGTGGCACCGGGGGAGCTCGGGACGGCACCGGAGCCGCTCGGGGCAGCGGGGGCGGCGCTGGGCACCGCGGGGACCCGGCAGCGGTGCGGGGGCACGGCGGCGGTGAAGTTCTGCAGCAGGTTGTGGCTCGCCATGAGCAGGATGGGCACCGCCAGCAGCGCCGTCTGCAGCACCTGGAACCGGCCCAGCCCCCCGACCTGCGCCAGCACCGCGCCGAACGGCATGGCGGGGACGCGGGGACACCGCGGGGACACCGGGACACCGGGACACGGCGGGGACGCGGGGACACCGCGGGGACACCAGGACACTGCTGGGACACCGGGACACCGGGACACTTCAGGCACGGGGACACCGCTGGTGACAGAGACACTGCTGGTGACGGGGACACTGCTGGTCACGGGGACACTGCTGGCCTTGGGGACACCACGGGGACAGTGTCATCCATGGGGATGGCAGCACTCATGGGGACATCATCAACGACAGGGGCACCAGGACATGGGGACATCATCAACCCTGGGGATGTCACCACCCATGGGGACAGCAGTGGACGCGAGGGGCTTGGGGACAGCAGGACACTGGGACAGGGGACACCACCCAGGGGACAGAGCCACCCCAGGGCCATGGGGACAGGGACAGGGCTTGGACACCATTGGGAGCGTGAGAGGACAGGGGACATGGGACAGGGGACAGGGGACAGGGGACATGGGACAGGGGACAGGGGACAGGGGACATGGGACAGGGGACAGGGGACAGGGGACAGGGGACAGGGGACATGGGACAGGGGACAGGGGACAGGGGGACAGGGACAGGGGGACATGGGACAGGGGACATGGGACAGGGACAGGGGACAGGGGACAAGGGACAGGGGACATGGGACAGGGGACATGGGACAGGGGACAGGGGCCAGGGGACAGGGATAGGGGACAGGGGACAGGGACATGGGACAGGGGACATGGGACGGGGACAGGGCCAGGGGACAGGGGATGGGGACAGGGGACAGGGACAGGGACAGGGACAAGGGGACAGGGGACAGGAGGACAGGGACAGGGGACAGGGGACAGGGACAAGGGGACAGGGGGACAGGGGACAGGGGACAAGGGACAGGGACATGGGACAGGGGACATGGGACAGGGACAGAGGGACAGGGACAGGGGACAGGGGACAGGGGACAGGGGGACAGGGGACAAGGGACAGGGGACATGGGACAGGGGGACATGGGACAGGGGACAAGGGGGACAGGGGACAGGGACATGGGACAGGGGGACATGGGACAGGGACAGGGGGACAGGGGACAGAGGACAGGGGACAGGGGACAGGGGACAGGGGACAGGGGACAGGGGACAGGGGACAAGGGACAGGGACATGGGACAGGGGACATGGGACAGGGGACATGGGACAGGGGACATGGGACATGGGGGACATGGGACAGGGGACAGGGACATGAGGGACAGGGGACAGGGGACAGGGCACTGGGGACGGTGTCACTGCCTGCGTCACATGTCCCCAACCCCTCCTGATGTCCCCAACCCCTCCTGATGTCCCCTAACCCTCCCAGCGTGTCCGTGTCCCCAGGGACGGGGACATCCGGCCAGCTGCGCTCCGTGTCCCCAAGTGAAGGGTCCCCTCCCCATGTCCCCAACCCTCCCCCATGTCCCCACCATTCCCTCAAGGTCCCCAACCTGTCCCATGTCCCCACTGTTCTCCTCAGTGTCCCCAGTTTGTCCCAGTGTCCCCCATGATGTCCCCAATCTGTCCAATGTCCCCTCCCTCCCTGAGCGAAAAAATGTCCCCAAGCCCCCAAGAATGTCCCCAACCCTCCCTGGTGTCCCAGCCTGTCCCTCTGTCCCCACCCGAGGTGCCCCCACTGTCCCAGCTCCTCCCCTTCGCTCCCCAGACCCACCTGTGCCCCTGTCCCAGGTGTCCCCTCATTGTCCCTGTCCCGGTGCCACTGTCCCGCGTGTCCCCGTGTCCCCCGTGTCCCCCGTGTCACACCTGTCCCTGCTGTCCTACCCGTGCTCCGGTGCTGTCCCTGCCCCTGTCCCCCTCCCCACCTGTCCCTCCCGTGCGCCCGTGTCCCCCATGTCGCACCTGTCCCCGTGTCCCCCGTGTCCCCCGTGTCCCTATCCCTGTCCCCGGCTGTCCCAAGTGTGTCCCGGCTCTGTCCCTGTCCCTGTCCCCACCTGTGCCCTCCGTGTCCCGCCGCTGTTCCCGTCCCTGTCGCGGTCCCCGTGTCCCACCCGTGTCCCCCGTGTCCCACCTGTGTCCCTATCCCTGTCCCCGGCTGTCCCGTCGCGTCCTTGTCGCGGTCCCCGTGTCCCACCTGTCCCCTGTGTCCCCCGTGTCCCACCCGCTGTCCCACCTGTCCCCCGTGTCCCCCTGTCCCCACCTGCCGTCCCGTCCCGTCCCGTCCCTGTCGCGGTCCGTGTCGCGGTCCCCCGTGTTCCCCCGTGTCCCATCTGGCCCCCGTTGTCCCCGCCGTGTCCCCGTGTCCGTCCCTGTCCCTGTCCCTGTCCCCCGTGTTTCCCACCTGCCGCCCCGTCCCTGTCGCGGTCCCCTCGTGTCCCTCCGTGTCCCACCTGTGTCCCTCCGTGTCCCACCCTGCCGTCCCGTCCCGTTCCTGTCGCTGTCCTTGTCGCGGTCCCCTCGTGTCCCTCCGTGTCCCACCTGTGTCCCCGCTGTCCCACCTGCCGTCCCGTCCCTGTCGCGATCCCTGTCGCGATCCTTGTCGCAGTCGCTGTCCCGTCCGTCTCGCGGTCCCCGCGCTCGCTCCCGTTACACAACGCGCCCGGCGCCGCGCTCGGTGCCGCCGGGATTAACGGGGGGAAGGGGCCGAATTCCAGCGCCGCGGGGGTCCGGCCGCCTCCGGCCCCCCCGCCCGCGGGGACGGGACGCGCGACAGGGGCCTGCCACGGCCCCCGGCCCAGAGCCCCCACAGGTAGGGACCCCTGGACCCCGCAGAGCCCCCGAGATCCCAGAGAGACCCTGAGATCCCACAGAGCCCCCGAGATCCCACAGAGACCCCGAGACCCCACAGGGCCCCAGAGACCCCAGAGACCCCCGAGATCCCACAGAGACCCTCGAGACCCCACAGAGCCCCAGAGACCCCACAAGAGCCCCCCGAGATCCCAGAGAGACCCCGAGATCCCACAGAGAGCCCACGGACCCCCAGAGCCCCCAGAGATCCCACAGAGACCCCAGAGATCCCACAGAGAGCCCTCGGACCCCACAGAGACCCCCGAGACCCCGCAGAGCTCCTATAGATCCCCAGAACCCCGATAAATCCCACAGAGACCCTATGGACCCCACAGAGCCCCTATGGACTCCCCAGAGCCCCTGAGATCCCACAGAGCCCCCGAGATCCCACAGAGACCCCCGAGATCCCACAGAGACCCCCCGGACCCGCAGAGCCCCAGAGACCCCACAGAGACCCCGGACCCTGCAGAGCCCCCGAGATCCCAGAGAGACCCCGAGATCCCACAGAGACCCCTGAAATCCCACAGAGACCCCACGGACCCCCCGGAGCTCCTATAGATCCCCAGAAACCCCGATAAATCCCTCAGAGACCTCCATAGATCCCCCAGAACCCCCATAAATCCCACACAGCCCCCACAGACCCCCAGAGCCCCCCTGAGATCCTACAGAGCCCCTAGACCTCTATGGACCCCCACAGACCCTATAGATCCCCTATAGACCCCCACAGATCCTCCCAGCCCCTACAGGAGCGCACTGACCCCCCCAAACCCCCTTTCGGGGTCCTGCCCCCCGCAGCCTCCCCAAAATCCCCCAGACCCCCAGACCCCTCAGACCCCCCCAGCCCCCCCTACAGGAGCCCATTGACCCCCCAACCCCCTTTTGGGGTCCTGCCCCCTGCAGCCCCCCATAGATCCCACAGACCTCGAAGCCCTGCAGGTCCTCAAACTCCCCAGACCCCCAGGTGCCTGGAACTCCCTAAAGATCCCCCATAGACCTCAAAACCCCCAAGTCCCCCACGGACCCCATAACCCCCCAAACGCTCAGACCCCCAAAATCCCCAACAGACCCCACAGGGCCGGGGGGCTCTGCCGCCCCTGGTGCCGGGGAAAGGAAACGGGAACTGGGAGGGGGCGCAGGAATTCGGGGGCGCAGGAATTTGGGGTCGCAGGAATTTGGGGGTCGCAGGAATTTGGGGGCGCAGGAATTGGGGAAAGAATTCCAAGTTTTGGGGTCCCAGGGTTTGGGGGAGGGAGTCAGGAGGTTTGGGGGCCCCAGGATTTTGGGGGTCCTCAAGATTTTGGGAAAGAATTCAAATTTTTGGGGTCCCAGGATTTTGGGGGTCCCCAGGATTTTGGGGAAGAATTCAGGGGTTGGGGGTCTCAAGTTTTTTGGGAGGGAACCCAGAGATTTGGGGGTCCCAAGTTTTGGGGGTCTCAGGTTTTTTGGGGGTCCCAGATTTTGGGGTCTCAGAATTTTGGGGGGCCACAGGGTTTTTGGGGGTATCTCAGGGCTTTTTGGGGTCCCAGGTTTTGGGGGTCCCAGGTTGTTTTTGGGGTGCCAGTTGTTTTTGGGGGTCCCAGGTTTTTTAGGGGTCCCAGGTTTTTTAGGGGGTCCTAGTTGTTTTTGGGGGTCCCAAGTTGCTTTTGGGGTCCCAGGTTTTTGGGGGTCTCAGGATTTTTTGGGGTCCCAGGTTTTGGGGTCTCAGAACTTTGGGGGTCCCAGGTTTTTTGGGGGTCCCAGTTCTTTTGGGGGGTCCCAGTTGTTTTTGGGGTTCCAGGTTTTTTTGGAGGGGGTCCCAGTTTTTGGGGTCCCAGTTTTGGGGCTCCCAGTTTTGGGGGCCCGTGTGCAAACAGGAACTTTATTGAGCCGATACAAAACCCCGACTCAGCAAACGCCCTCAGAGAGCCTAAACTCTCTCGCCCCCCAAAAAGGGGGTCCTGGGGGTCCTGAGAGCCCTCCCCCAAAACCGACACAGCTCCTTCCTGCGGGGCGGGGGAGGGGCGGTCCCAGTGCTCCCAGTATCCCCCAGCGCCCCAGACTGGGGCGGTTTGGGGGTCGCTAGAGTCGTAATCTTCCTCCTCCTCCTTCCCCTGGCGGGGGCCGGGGCGGGGGGAGCCCCCGGCAGCGAGGGGGCCCAGGGGCGAAGGGAACCCCGGGGCTGCGGGAAAAGGGGCGCTGAGGGGGACCCCAAAAATCAAACCCCAAAATCCCCTCAGGGGATGGGGGAGGGGCACCACCCCACCCCGAGAGACTCAGGGGAGGGGCAGCCAGAACCCCCCAAAATCCCCGGCGACTCGGGGATGGGGACACCCCAAACCCCCAAAACAGCCCAACCCCCCACCAAAAAACGGTCCCAACCCCCCAAAATATCCCCAAAACCCCAAAAACAGCCCCCAAACTCCCAAAAACCCCCCAGCCCCCCTAAAACGGGCCCCACCCCCCAAAACAGCCCAACCCCAAAACAGCCCCAACCCCCCAAATGGCCCCAAAGCCCCCCAAACAGCCCAAACCTCCCAAAATATCCCCGAAAACCCCGAAAAAGCCCCAAACTCCCCAAAAACAGCCCCACCCCCCAAAAACAGCCCCAAACCTCCCCAAAAAAACCCCAAAGCCCCCCAAAACAGCCCAAACCCTCCCAAAATATCCCCAAAAATCCCCAAAACATCCCTAAACTCCCAAAACCAAAAAACAACCCCAGCCCCACAAAACGGCCCCAACCCCCCAAAATGACCCCAAAGACCCCCCAAACAGCCCCCAACCCCCCAAAATATCCCCAAAACCAGCCCAAACTCCCCAAAACGGCCCCAAATCCCCCAAAACGGCCCCAACCCCCCAAAATGACCCCACTCCCCAGCCCCTCGGCGTTCCTGCCCTCCCCACCTGCCGAAGGTGAGTGGGGCGGCCGGCGGCGGCTGCGGCGTCTCCTCGTCCCCGTCGCTGTCGCTGTCCTCGGACTCCTCCTGGGGGCAGTGAGACCCTCCCCACACGGGGGTCCCTAAACCCCCGAGGGGACCCGGGAACCCCAAAATACCCCCAGGAACCCCAAAATCCCCCCCAGGACCCCCAAATCCTCCCCAGGACCCCCAAATCCTCCCCAGGACCCCGCCACCTCCCCCAGGAACCAGGAACCCCAAAATCCCCCCAGGAACCCCAAAATCCCCCAGAAACCCCTCAAATCCTCCCCAGGAACCCCAAAATTCCCACCAGGACCCCCCCAAATTCCTCCCAGGAACCCCCAATCCTCCCCAGGAACCCCCAAATCCCCACCAGGACCCCCTAAATTCACCCCAGTTCCCCCAGTCCCCCAAGATTTGCCCCCAAGACCCCAAATCCCCCTCAAATCCCCCCAGTTCCCCCAAATCCCCCCAGTGCCCCCAGTGGCCCCAAGATTTATCCCCAAGACCCCCAAATTCCCCCAGTGCCCCCAGTTCCCCCAGTGCCCCAGTGCCCCCAGTGCCCCCAGTGTCCCCAGTGCCCCCAGTGCCCCCAGTTCCCCCCAGTGCCCCCAGTGTCCCCAGTGCCCCAGTGCCCCCAGTTCCCCCAGTGCCCCCAGTGCCCCCAGTGCCCCCACCTCCTGCTCCGAGTCTGTCCTCGACTGTTTCAGGTCCCTTGGCCCCGGGACCCCGCTTCCTGCGGCCGCATGCCCGGGCGGCGCCCTGCACGAGACCCCCTGTTAGAGACCCCCGTTAGAGACCCCCTCATTAGAGACCCCTGCAGAGACCCCCTCATTAGAGATCCTCTCATTAGAGACCCCCTCATTAGAGACCCCCTCATTAGAGACCCCCTGCACAGACTCCTCATTAGGGACCCCCTGCAGAGACCCCCTGCAGAGACCCCCTCATTAGAGACCCCCCTGCACAGACCCCCTCATTAGAGACCCCCTGCAGAGACCCCCTCATTAGAGATCCTCTCATTAGAGACCCCCTCGTTAGAGACCCCTCACTAAAGACCCCCTGTACAGACCCCTCGTTAGAGACCCCCTCATTAGAGACCCCCTCATTAAAGACCCCTGTACAGCACCCCTCCTTAGAGACCCCCTGCAGAGCACCCCCCTCATTAGAGACCCCCCTCATTAGAGTCCCCTCATTAGAGACCCCCTCATTAGAGACCCCCTGCACAGACCCTCATTAGGGACCTCCTCGTTAGAGACCCCCTCATTAGAGATCCTCTCTCATTAGAGACCCCCTCATTAGAGACCCCCTGCAAGAGACCCAGGTGTGTCCCCAGGTGTCCCCAGGTGTCCAGGTGTGTCCCCTGATTTCCCCAGTGTGTGTCCCCAGGTGTGTCCAGGATTCCCGGGTTTCCCAAATGTCCCAAGTGTGTCCTCAGGTGTGTCCCGAGGTACCCCAGGTGTGCCCCAGGTGTCCCAGGTGTGTCCCAGGTGTGCCCCAGGTGTCCCAGGTGTGTCCCAGGTGTGTCCCAGGTGTGCCCCAGCTATCCCCAGGTGTGCCCCAGGTGTGTCCCAGGTGTGCCAGGGGTGTCCCAGGTGTGCCAGGTGTGTCCCAGGTGTGTCCCAGGTATGTTCCCAGGTGTGTCCCAGATTCCCCAGGTGCCCCAGGGTGCCCCAGGTGTCCCCAGGTGTATCCCAGGTGTGTCCCAGGTGTGTCCCAGGTGTGTCCCAGGTGTGTCCCAGGTATCCCAGGTGTGTCCCAGGTGTGCCCCAGATCCGTCCCCAGGTGTGTCCCAGGTGCCCCAGGTGTGTGCCAGGTATGTCCCAGCTATCCGCAGGTGTGCCCCAGGTGTGTCCCAGGTATCCCAGGTGTGTCCCCAAGTGTGTCCCAGGTATGTCCCAGGTATCCCAGGTGCCCCAGGTGCGTCCCCAAGTGTGTCCCAGGTGTGTCCCAGCTATCCCAGGTGTGCCCCAGGTGTGTCCCAGGTGTGTCCCAGGTATGTCCCAGGTATCCCAGGTGCCCCAGGTGTGTCCCAAGTGTGTCCCAGGTGTGTCCCAGCTATCCCAGGTGTGTCCCAGGTGTGCCCAGGTGTGTCCCAGGTGCCCCAGGTGTGCCCAGGTGCCCAGGTGTCCCTCACCTGCGGGTCCCCCTCCCCGTCGC
>JAKWBO010000952.1:0-22724 GCA_034336685.1 Luscinia luscinia
GAAATGGCTTCTCTGCATCACTGATATCTAGCACAGAAATCTGCACGACGAATAACTATGTTGTAGCTAAGCTGGTTCTGGCATATCCTGCTTCATACCACTAGTCCCTGACAACCGGTATTCTGTGCAGAGCACCTCAGTGCAGTGTGGTTTCCTTAATGGCGGTTTGTAGCAAGAAGCGATTTCAGGCTGAGGGAGGTGAAGTGCCGTCTACCCCTCTCACAGAACACTCTGCTGGGAAGTTCTGCTACTGCCAAAACACGCCTGGCATGTGCACTTTTCTTCTAAAACCTCTCTACCATAGCAATATTCCTCTGCTTCTTGAAAGCATACCATACACTCTTTCCACTATGCATAGCGAAGAGCACTGCAGTGCACCTAAAGCTGAAGCGAAAGTGTGCACAGCACACCACAGATCTCACTTTGCACTACACCCAGAAATGGCTTCTCTGCATCACTGATATCTAGCACAGAAATCTGCACGACGAATAACTATGTTGTAGCTAAGCTGGTTCTGGCATATCCTGCTTCATACCACTAGTCCCTGACAACCGGTATTCTGTGCAGAGCACCTCAGTGCAGTGTGGTTTCCTTAATGGCGGTTTGTAGCAAGAAGCGATTTCAGGCTGAGGGAGGTGAAGTGCCGTCTACCCCTCTCACAGAACACTCTGCTGGGAAGTTCTGCTACTGCCAAAACACGCCTGGCATGTGCACTTTTCTTCTAAAACCTCTCTACCATAGCAATATTCTCTGCTTCTTGAAAGCATACCATACACTCTTTCCACTATGCATAGCGAAGAGCACTGCAGTGCACCTAAAGCTAAAGCGAAAGTGTGCACAGCACACCACAGATCTCACTTTGCACTACACCTAGAAATGGCTTCTCTGCATCACTGATATCTAGCACAGAAATCTGCACGACGAATAACTATGTTGTAGCTAAGCTGGTTCTGGCATATCCTGCTTCATACCACTAGTCCCTGACAACCGGTATTCTGTGCAGAGCACCTCAGTGCAGTGTGGTTTCCTTAATGGCGGTTTGTAGCAAGAAGCGATTTCAGGCTGAGGGAGGTGAAGTGCCGTCTACCCCTCTCACAGAACACTCTGCTGGGAAGTTCTGCTACTGCCAAAACACGCCTGGCATGTGCACTTTTCTTCTAAAACCTCTCTACCATAGCAATATTCTCTGCTTCTTGAAAGCATACCATACACTCTTTCCACTATGCATAGCGAAGAGCACTGCAGTGCACCTAAAGCTAAAGCGAAAGTGTGCACAGCACACCACAGATCTCACTTTGCACTACACCTAGAAATGGCTTCTCTGCATCACTGATATCTAGCACAGAAATCTGCACGACGAATAACTATGTTGTAGCTAAGCTGGTTCTGGCATATCCTGCTTCATACCACTAGTCCCTGACAACCGGTATTCTGTGCAGAGCACCTCAGTGCAGTGTGGTTTCCTTAATGGCGGTTTGTAGCAAGAAGCGATTTCAGGCTGAGGGAGGTGAAGTGCCGTCTACCCCTCTCACAGAACACTCTGCTGGGAAGTTCTGCTACTGCCAAAACACGCCTGGCATGTGCACTTTTCTTCTAAAACCTCTCTACCATAGCAATATTCTCTGCTTCTTGAAAGCATACCATACACTCTTTCCACTATGCATAGCGAAGAGCACTGCAGTGCACCTAAAGCTAAAGCGAAAGTGTGCACAGCACACCACAGATCTCACTTTGCACTACACCTAGAAATGGCTTCTCTGCATCACTGATATCTAGCACAGAAATCTGCACGACGAATAACTATGTTGTAGCTAAGCTGGTTCTGGCATATCCTGCTTCATACCACTAGTCCCTGACAACCGGTATTCTGTGCAGAGCACCTCAGTGCAGTGTGGTTTCCTTAATGGCGGTTTGTAGCAAGAAGCGATTTCAGGCTGAGGGAGGTGAAGTGCCGTCTACCCCTCTCACAGAACACTCTGCTGGGAAGTTCTGCTACTGCCAAAACACGCCTGGCATGTGCACTTTTCTTCTAAAACCTCTCTACCATAGCAATATTCTCTGCTTCTTGAAAGCATACCATACACTCTTTCCACTATGCATAGCGAAGAGCACTGCAGTGCACCTAAAGCTAAAGCGAAAGTGTGCACAGCACACCACAGATCTCACTTTGCACTACACCTAGAAATGGCTTCTCTGCATCACTGATATCTAGCACAGAAATCTGCACGACGAATAACTATGTTGTAGCTAAGCTGGTTCTGGCATATCCTGCTTCATACCACTAGTCCCTGACAACCGGTATTCTGTGCAGAGCACCTCAGTGCAGTGTGGTTTCCTTAATGGCGGTTTGTAGCAAGAAGCGATTTCAGGCTGAGGGAGGTGAAGTGCCGTCTACCCCTCTCACAGAACACTCTGCTGGGAAGTTCTGCTACTGCCAAAACACGCCTGGCATGTGCACTTTTCTTCTAAAACCTCTCTACCATAGCAATATTCTCTGCTTCTTGAAAGCATACCATACACTCTTTCCACTATGCATAGCGAAGAGCACTGCAGTGCACCTAAAGCTAAAGCGAAAGTGTGCACAGCACACCACAGATCTCACTTTGCACTACACCTAGAAATGGCTTCTCTGCATCACTGATATCTAGCACAGAAATCTGCACGACGAATAACTATGTTGTAGCTAAGCTGGTTCTGGCATATCCTGCTTCATACCACTAGTCCCTGACAACCGGTATTCTGTGCAGAGCACCTCAGTGCAGTGTGGTTTCCTTAATGGCGGTTTGTAGCAAGAAGCGATTTCAGGCTGAGGGAGGTGAAGTGCCGTCTACCCCTCTCACAGAACACTCTGCTGGGAAGTTCTGCTACTGCCAAAACACGCCTGGCATGTGCACTTTTCTTCTAAAACCTCTCTACCATAGCAATATTCTCTGCTTCTTGAAAGCATACCATACACTCTTTCCACTATGCATAGCGAAGAGCACTGCAGTGCACCTAAAGCTGAAGCGAAAGTGTGCACAGCACACCACAGATCTCACTTTGCACTACACCTAGAAATGGCTTCTCTGCATCACTGATATCTAGCACAGAAATCTGCACGACGAATAACTATGTTGTAGCTAAGCTGGTTCTGGCATATCCTGCTTCATACCACTAGTCCCTGACAACCGGTATTCTGTGCAGAGCACCTCAGTGCAGTGTGGTTTCCTTAATGGCGGTTTGTAGCAAGAAGCGATTTCAGGCTGAGGGAGGTGAAGTGCCGTCTCACCCCTCTCACAGAACACTCTGCTGGGAAGTTCTGCTACTGCCAAAACACGCCTGGCATGTGCACTTTTCTTCTAAAACCTCTCTACCATAGCAATATTCTCTGCTTCTTGAAAGCATACCATACACTCTTTCCACTATGCATAGCGAAGAGCACTGCAGTGCACCTAAAGCTAAAGCGAAAGTGTGCACAGCACACCACAGATCTCACTTTGCACTACACCTAGAAATGGCTTCTCTGCATCACTGATATCTAGCACAGAAATCTGCACGACGAATAACTATGTTGTAGCTAAGCTGGTTCTGGCATATCCTGCTTCATACCACTAGTCCCTGACAACCGGTATTCTGTGCAGAGCACCTCAGTGCAGTGTGGTTTCCTTAATGGCGGTTTGTAGCAAGAAGCGATTTCAGGCTGAGGGAGGTGAAGTGCCGTCTACCCCTCTCACAGAACACTCTGCTGGGAAGTTCTGCTACTGCCAAAACACGCCTGGCATGTGCACTTTTCTTCTAAAACCTCTCTACCATAGCAATATTCTCTGCTTCTTGAAAGCATACCATACACTCTTTCCACTATGCATAGCGAAGAGCACTGCAGTGCACCTAAAGCTAAAGCGAAAGTGTGCACAGCACACCACAGATCTCACTTTGCACTACACCTAGAAATGGCTTCTCTGCATCACTGATATCTAGCACAGAAATCTGCACGACGAATAACTATGTTGTAGCTAAGCTGGTTCTGGCATATCCTGCTTCATACCACTAGTCCCTGACAACCGGTGTTCTGTGCAGAGCACCTCAGTGCAGTGTGGTTTCCTTAATGGCGGTTTGTAGCAAGAAGCGATTTCAGGCTGAGGGAGGTGAAGTGCCGTCTACCCCTCCTCACAGAACACTCTGCTGGGAAGTTCTGCTACTGCCAAAACACGCCTGGCATGTGCACTTTTCTTCTAAAACCTCTCTACCATAGCAATATTCTCTGCTTCTTGAAAGCATACCATACACTCTTTCCACTATGCATAGCGAAGAGCACTGCAGTGCACCTAAAGCTAAAGCTGAAAGTGTGCACAGCACACCACAGATCTCACTTTGCACTACACCTAGAAATGGCTTCTCTGCATCACTGATATCTAGCACAGAAATCTGCACGACGAATAACTATGTTGTAGCTAAGCTGGTTCTGGCATATCCTGCTTCATACCACTAGTCCCTGACAACCGGTATTCTGTGCAGAGCACCTCAGTGCAGTGTGGTTTCTTTAATGGCGGTTTGTAGCAAGAAGCGATTTCAGGCTGAGGGAGGTGAAGTGCCGTCTACCCCTCTCACAGAACACTCTGCTGGGAAGTTCTGCTACTGCCAAAACACGCCTGGCATGTGCACTTTTCTTCTAAAACCTCTCTACCATAGCAATATTCTCTGCTTCTTGAAAGCATACCATACACTCTTTCCACTATGCATAGCGAAGAGCACTGCAGTGCACCTAAAGCTAAAGCGAAAGTGTGCACAGCACACCACAGATCTCACTTTGCACTACACCTAGAAATGGCTTCTCTGCATCACTGATATCTAGCACAGAAATCTGCACGACGAATAACTATGTTGTAGCTAAGCTGGTTCTGGCATATCCTGCTTCATACCACTAGTCCCTGACAACCGGTGTTCTGTGCAGAGCACCTCAGTGCAGTGTGGTTTCCTTAATGGCGGTTTGTAGCAAGAAGCGATTTCAGGCTGAGGGAGGTGAAGTGCCGTCTCACCCCTCTCACAGAACACTCTGCTGGGAAGTTCTGCTACTGCCAAAACACGCCTGGCATGTGCACTTTTCTTCTAAAAACCTCTCTACCATAGCAATATTCTCTGCTTCTTGAAAGCATACCATACACTCTTTCCACTATGCATAGCGAAGAGCACTGCAGTGCACCTAAAGCTAAAGCGAAAGTGTGCACAGCACACCACAGATCTCACTTTGCACTACACCTAGAAATGGCTTCTCTGCATCACTGATATCTAGCACAGAAATCTGCACGACGAATAACTATGTTGTAGCTAAGCTGGTTCTGGCATATCCTGCTTCATACCACTAGTCCCTGACAACCGGTATTCTGTGCAGAGCACCTCAGTGCAGTGTGGTTTCCTTAATGGCGGTTTGTAGCAAGAAGCGATTTCAGGCTGAGGGAGGTGAAGTGCCGTCTACCCCTCTCACAGAACACTCTGCTGGGAAGTTCTGCTACTGCCAAAACACGCCTGGCATGTGCACTTTTCTTCTAAAACCTCTCTACCATAGCAATATTCTCTGCTTCTTGAAAGCATACCATACACTCTTTCCACTATGCATAGCGAAGAGCACTGCAGTGCACCTAAAGCTGAAGCGTAAAGTGTGCACAGCACACCACAGATCTCACTTTGCACTACACCTAGAAATGGCTTCTCTGCATCACTGATATCTAGCACAGAAATCTGCACGACGAATAACTATGTTGTAGCTAAGCTGGTTCTGGCATATCCTGCTTCATACCACTAGTCCCTGACAACCGGTGTTCTGTGCAGAGCACCTCAGTGCAGTGTGGTTTCCTTAATGGCGGTTTGTAGCAAGAAGCTGATTTCAGGCTGAGGGAGGTGAAGTGCCGTCTACCCCTCTCACAGAACACTCTGCTGGGAAGTTCTGCTACTGCCAAAACACGCCTGGCATGTGCACTTTTCTTCTAAAACCTCTCTACCATAGCAATATTCTCTGCTTCTTGAAAGCATACCATACACTCTTTCCACTATGCATAGCGAAGAGCACTGCAGTGCACCTAAAGCTAAAGCTGAAAGTGTGCACAGCACACCACAGATCTCACTTTGCACTACACCTAGAAATGGCTTCTCTGCATCACTGATATCTAGCACAGAAATCTGCACGACGAATAACTATGTTGTAGCTAAGCTGGTTCTGGCATATCCTGCTTCATACCACTAGTCCCTGACAACCGGTATTCTGTGCAGAGCACCTCAGTGCAGTGTGGTTTCCTTAATGGCGGTTTGTAGCAAGAAGCGATTTCAGGCTGAGGGAGGTGAAGTGCCGTCTACCCCTCTCACAGAACACTCTGCTGGGAAGTTCTGCTACTGCCAAAACACGCCTGGCATGTGCACTTTTCTTCTAAAACCTCTCTACCATAGCAATATTCTCTGCTTCTTGAAAGCATACCATACACTCTTTCCACTATGCATAGCGAAGAGCACTGCAGTGCACCTAAAGTTGAAGCGAAAGTGTGCACAGCACACCACAGATCTCACTTTGCACTACACCTAGAAATGGCTTCTCTGCATCACTGATATCTAGCACAGAAATCTGCACGACGAATAACTATGTTGTAGCTAAGCTGGTTCTGGCATATCCTGCTTCATACCACTAGTCCCTGACAACCGGTATTCTGTGCAGAGCACCTCAGTGCAGTGTGGTTTCCTTAATGGCGGTTTGTAGCAAGAAGCGATTTCAGGCTGAGGGAGGTGAAGTGCCGTCTACCCCTCTCACAGAACACTCTGCTGGGAAGTTCTGCTACTGCCAAAACACGCCTGGCATGTGCACTTTTCTTCTAAAACCTCTCTACCATAGCAATATTCTCTGCTTCTTGAAAGCATACCATACACTCTTTCCACTATGCATAGCGAAGAGCACTGCAGTGCACCTAAAGCTAAGCGTAAAGTGTGCACAGCACACCACAGATCTCACTTTGCACTACACCTAGAAATGGCTTCTCTGCATCACTGATATCTAGCACAGAAATCTGCACGACGAATAACTATGTTGTAGCTAAGCTGGTTCTGGCATATCCTGCTTCATACCACTAGTCCCTGACAACCGGTATTCTGTGCAGAGCACCTCAGTGCAGTGTGGTTTCCTTAATGGCGGTTTGTAGCAAGAAGCGATTTCAGGCTGAGGGAGGTGAAGTGCCGTCTACCCCTCTCACAGAACACTCTGCTGGGAAGTTCTGCTACTGCCAAAACACGCCTGGCATGTGCACTTTTCTTCTAAAACCTCTCTACCATAGCAATATTCTCTGCTTCTTGAAAGCATACCATACACTCTTTCCACTATGCATAGCGAAGAGCACTGCAGTGCACCTAAAGCTAAAGCGAAAGTGTGCACAGCACACCACAGATCTCACTTTGCACTACACCTAGAAATGGCTTCTCTGCATCACTGATATCTAGCACAGAAATCTGCACGACGAATAACTATGTTGTAGCTAAGCTGGTTCTGGCATATCCTGCTTCATACCACTAGTCCCTGACAACCGGTATTCTGTGCAGAGCACCTCAGTGCAGTGTGGTTTCCTTAATGGCGGTTTGTAGCAAGAAGCGATTTCAGGCTGAGGGAGGTGAAGTGCCGTCTACCCCTCTCACAGAACACTCTGCTGGGAAGTTCTGCTACTGCCAAAACACGCCTGGCATGTGCACTTTTCTTCTAAAACCTCTCTACCATAGCAATATTCTCTGCTTCTTGAAAGCATACCATACACTCTTTCCACTATGCATAGCGAAGAGCACTGCAGTGCACCTAAAGCTAAAGCGAAAGTGTGCACAGCACACCACAGATCTCACTTTGCACTACACCTAGAAATGGCTTCTCTGCATCACTGATATCTAGCACAGAAATCTGCACGACGAATAACTATGTTGTAGCTAAGCTGGTTCTGGCATATCCTGCTTCATACCACTAGTCCCTGACAACCGGTATTCTGTGCAGAGCACCTCAGTGCAGTGTGGTTTCCTTAATGGCGGTTTGTAGCAAGAAGCGATTTCAGGCTGAGGGAGGTGAAGTGCCGTCTACCCCTCTCACAGAACACTCTGCTGGGAAGTTCTGCTACTGCCAAAACACGCCTGGCATGTGCACTTTTCTTCTAAAACCTCTCTACCATAGCAATATTCTCTGCTTCTTGAAAGCATACCATACACTCTTTCCACTATGCATAGCGAAGAGCACTGCAGTGCACCTAAAGCTAAAGCGAAAGTGTGCACAGCACACCACAGATCTCACTTTGCACTACACCTAGAAATGGCTTCTCTGCATCACTGATATCTAGCACAGAAATCTGCACGACGAATAACTATGTTGTAGCTAAGCTGGTTCTGGCATATCCTGCTTCATACCACTAGTCCCTGACAACCGGTATTCTGTGCAGAGCACCTCAGTGCAGTGTGGTTTCCTTAATGGCGGTTTGTAGCAAGAAGCGATTTCAGGCTGAGGGAGGTGAAGTGCCGTCTCACCCTCTCACAGAACACTCTGCTGGGAAGTTCTGCTACTGCCAAAACACGCCTGGCATGTGCACTTTTCTTCTAAAACCTCTCTACCATAGCAATATTCTCTGCTTCTTGAAAGCATACCATACACTCTTTCCACTATGCATAGCGAAGAGCACTGCAGTGCACCTAAAGCTAAAGCGAAAGTGTGCACAGCACACCACAGATCTCACTTTGCACTACACCTAGAAATGGCTTCTCTGCATCACTGATATCTAGCACAGAAATCTGCACGACGAATAACTATGTTGTAGCTAAGCTGGTTCTGGCATATCCTGCTTCATACCACTAGTCCCTGACAACCGGTATTCTGTGCAGAGCACCTCAGTGCAGTGTGGTTTCCTTAATGGCGGTTTGTAGCAAGAAGCGATTTCAGGCTGAGGGAGGTGAAGTGCCGTCTACCCCTCTCACAGAACACTCTGCTGGGAAGTTCTGCTACTGCCAAAACACGCCTGGCATGTGCACTTTTCTTCTAAAACCTCTCTACCATAGCAATATTCTCTGCTTCTTGAAAGCATACCATACACTCTTTCCACTATGCATAGCGAAGAGCACTGCAGTGCACCTAAAGCTGAAGCGAAAGTGTGCACAGCACACCACAGATCTCACTTTGCACTACACCTAGAAATGGCTTCTCTGCATCACTGATATCTAGCACAGAAATCTGCACGACGAATAACTATGTTGTAGCTAAGCTGGTTCTGGCATATCCTGCTTCATACCACTAGTCCCTGACAACCGGTATTCTGTGCAGAGCACCTCAGTGCAGTGTGGTTTCCTTAAT
The DNA here is from genome assembly GCA_034336685.1 of Luscinia luscinia. Taxonomy (NCBI): domain Eukaryota; kingdom Metazoa; phylum Chordata; class Aves; order Passeriformes; family Muscicapidae; genus Luscinia; species Luscinia luscinia. The sequence continues at coordinate 9,326 of JAKWBO010000952.1, forward strand.
GGCGGTTTGTAGCAAGAAGCGATTTCAGGCTGAGGGAGGTGAAGTGCCGTCTACCCCTCTCACAGAACACTCTGCTGGGAAGTTCTGCTACTGCCAAAACACGCCTGGCATGTGCACTTTTCTTCTAAAACCTCTCTACCATAGCAATATTCTCTGCTTCTTGAAAGCATACCATACACTCTTTCCACTATGCATAGCGAAGAGCACTGCAGTGCACCTAAAGCTAAAGCGAAAGTGTGCACAGCACACCACAGATCTCACTTTGCACTACACCTAGAAATGGCTTCTCTGCATCACTGATATCTAGCACAGAAATCTGCACGACGAATAACTATGTTGTAGCTAAGCTGGTTCTGGCATATCCTGCTTCATACCACTAGTCCCTGACAACCGGTATTCTGTGCAGAGCACCTCAGTGCAGTGTGGTTTCCTTAATGGCGGTTTGTAGCAAGAAGCGATTTCAGGCTGAGGGAGGTGAAGTGCCGTCTACCCCTCTCACAGAACACTCTGCTGGGAAGTTCTGCTACTGCCAAAACACGCCTGGCATGTGCACTTTTCTTCTAAAACCTCTCTACCATAGCAATATTCTCTGCTTCTTGAAAGCATACCATACACTCTTTCCACTATGCATAGCGAAGAGCACTGCAGTGCACCTAAAGTTAAGCTAAAGTGTGCACAGCACACCACAGATCTCACTTTGCACTACACCTAGAAATGGCTTCTCTGCATCACTGATATCTAGCACAGAAATCTGCACCGACGAATAACTATGTTGTAGCTAAGCTGGTTCTGGCATATCCTGCTTCATACCACTAGTCCCTGACAACCGGTATTCTGTGCAGAGCACCTCAGTGCAGTGTGGTTTCCTTAATGGCGGTTTGTAGCAAGAAGCGATTTCAGGCTGAGGGAGGTGAAGTGCCGTCTACCCCTCTCACAGAACACTCTGCTGGGAAGTTCTGCTACTGCCAAAACACGCCTGGCATGTGCACTTTTCTTCTAAAACCTCTCTACCATAGCAATATTCTCTGCTTCTTGAAAGCATACCATACACTCTTTCCACTATGCATAGCGAAGAGCACTGCAGTGCACCTAAAGCTAAAGCGAAAGTGTGCACAGCACACCACAGATCTCACTTTGCACTACACCTAGAAATGGCTTCTCTGCATCACTGATATCTAGCACAGAAATCTGCACGACGAATAACTATGTTGTAGCTAAGCTGGTTCTGGCATATCCTGCTTCATACCACTAGTCCCTGACAACCGGTGTTCTGTGCAGAGCACCTCAGTGCAGTGTGGTTTCCTTAATGGCGGTTTGTAGCAAGAAGCGATTTCAGGCTGAGGGAGGTGAAGTGCCGTCTACCCCTCTCACAGAACACTCTGCTGGGAAGTTCTGCTACTGCCAAAACACGCCTGGCATGTGCACTTTTCTTCTAAAACCTCTCTACCATAGCAATATTCTCTGCTTCTTGAAAGCATACCATACACTCTTTCCACTATGCATAGCGAAGAGCACTGCAGTGCACCTAAAGCTGAAGCGAAAGTGTGCACAGCACACCACAGATCTCACTTTGCACTACACCTAGAAATGGCTTCTCTGCATCACTGATATCTAGCACAGAAATCTGCACGACGAATAACTATGTTGTAGCTAAGCTGGTTCTGGCATATCCTGCTTCATACCACTAGTCCCTGACAACCGGTATTCTGTGCAGAGCACCTCAGTGCAGTGTGGTTTCCTTAATCGCCGGTTTGTAGCAAGAAGCGATTTCAGGCTGAGGGAGGTGAAGTGCCGTCTACCCCTCTCACAGAACACTCTGCTGGGAAGTTCTGCTACTGCCAAAACACGCCTGGCATGTGCACTTTTCTTCTAAAACCTCTCTACCATAGCAATATTCTCTGCTTCTTGAAAGCATACCATACACTCTTTCCACTATGCATAGCGAAGAGCACTGCAGTGCACCTAAAGCTAAAGCTGAAAGTGTGCACAGCACACCACAGACCTCACTCTTTGCACCACACCCAGAAATGGCTTCTCTGCATCACTGATATTCAGCACAGAAATCTGCACGACGAATAACTATGTTGTAGCTAAGTTGGTTCTGGTCTATCCTGCTTCATACCACTAGTCCCTGACAACCGGTATTCTGTGCAGAGCACCTCAGTGCAGTGTGGTTTCCTCTAATCGCGGTTTGTAGCAAGAAGCGATTTCAGGCTGAGGGAGGTGAAGTGCCGTCTACCCCTCTCACAGAACACTCTGCTGGGAAGTTCTGCTACTGCCAAAACACGCCTGGCATGTGCACTTTTCTTCTAAAACCTCTCTACCATAGCAATATTCTCTGCTTCTTGAAAGCATACCATACACTCTTTCCACTATGCATAGCGAAGAGCACTGCAGTGCACCTAAAGCTAAGCGAAAGTGTGCACAGCACACCACAGATCTCACTTTGCACTACACCCAGAAATGGCTTCTCTGCATCACTGATATCTAGCACAGAAATCTGCACGACGAATAACTATGTTGTAGCTAAGCTGGTTCTGGCATATCCTGCTTCATACCACTAGTCCCTGACAACCGGTATTCTGTGCAGAGCACCTCAGTGCAGTGTGGTTTCCTAATCGCGTTTGTAGCAAGAAGCGATTTCAGGCTGAGGGAGGTGAAGTGCCGTCTACCCCTCTCACAGAACACTCTGCTGGGAAGTTCTGCTACTGCCAAAACACGCCTGGCATGTGCACTTTTCTTCTAAAACCTCTCTACCATAGCAATATTCTCTGCTTCTTGAAAGCATACCATACACTCTTTCCACTATGCATAGCGAAGAGCACTGCAGTGCACCTAAAGCTAAAGCTAAAGTGTGCACAGCACACCACAGATCTCACTTTGCACTACACCTAGAAATGGCTTCTCTGCATCACTGATATCTAGCACAGAAATCTGCACGACGAATAACTATGTTGTAGCTAAGCTGGTTCTGGCATATCCTGCTTCATACCACTAGTCCCTGACAACCGGTATTCTGTGCAGAGCACCTCAGTGCAGTGTGGTTTCCTTAATGGCGGTTTGTAGCAAGAAGCGATTTCAGGCTGAGGGAGGTGAAGTGCCGTCTACCCCTCTCACAGAACACTCTGCTGGGAAGTTCTGCTACTGCCAAAACACGCCTGGCATGTGCACTTTTCTTCTAAAACCTCTCTACCATAGCAATATTCTCTGCTTCTTGAAAGCATACCATACACTCTTTCCACTATGCATAGCGAAGAGCACTGCAGTGCACCTAAAGTTAAAGCGAAAGTGTGCACAGCACACCACAGATCTCACTTTGCACTACACCTAGAAATGGCTTCTCTGCATCACTGATATCTAGCACAGAAATCTGCACGACGAATAACTATGTTGTAGCTAAGCTGGTTCTGGCATATCCTGCTTCATACCACTAGTCCCTGACAACCGGTATTCTGTGCAGAGCACCTCAGTGCAGTGTGGTTTCCTTAATGGCGGTTTGTAGCAAGAAGCGATTTCAGGCTGAGGGAGGTGAAGTGCCGTCTCACCCCTCTCACAGAACACTCTGCTGGGAAGTTCTGCTACTGCCAAAACACGCCTGGCATGTGCACTTTTCTTCTAAAACCTCTCTACCATAGCAATATTCTCTGCTTCTTGAAAGCATACCATACACTCTTTCCACTATGCATAGCGAAGAGCACTGCAGTGCACCTAAAGCTGAAGCGAAAGTGTGCACAGCACACCACAGATCTCACTTTGCACTACACCTAGAAATGGCTTCTCTGCATCACTGATATCTAGCACAGAAATCTGCACGACGAATAACTATGTTGTAGCTAAGCTGGTTCTGGCATATCCTGCTTCATACCACTAGTCCCTGACAACCGGTATTCTGTGCAGAGCACCTCAGTGCAGTGTGGTTTCCTTAATGGCGGTTTGTAGCAAGAAGCGATTTCAGGCTGAGGGAGGTGAAGTGCCGTCTACCCTCTCACAGAACACTCTGCTGGGAAGTTCTGCTACTGCCAAAACACGCCTGGCATGTGCACTTTTCTTCTAAAACCTCTCTACCATAGCAATATTCTCTGCTTCTTGAAAGCATACCATACACTCTTTCCACTATGCATAGCGAAGAGCACTGCAGTGCACCTAAAGTTAAAGCTGAAAGTGTGCACAGCACACCACAGATCTCACTTTGCACTACACCTAGAAATGGCTTCTCTGCATCACTGATATCTAGCACAGAAATCTGCACGACGAATAACTATGTTGTAGCTAAGCTGGTTCTGGCATATCCTGCTTCATACCACTAGTCCCTGACAACCGGTATTCTGTGCAGAGCACCTCAGTGCAGTGTGGTTTCCTTAATGGCGGTTTGTAGCAAGAAGCGATTTCAGGCTGAGGGAGGTGAAGTGCCGTCTACCCCTCTCACAGAACACTCTGCTGGGAAGTTCTGCTACTGCCAAAACACGCCTGGCATGTGCACTTTTCTTCTAAAACCTCTCTACCATAGCAATATTCTCTGCTTCTTGAAAGCATACCATACACTCTTTCCACTATGCATAGCGAAGAGCACTGCAGTGCACCTAAAGCTAAAGCGAAAGTGTGCACAGCACACCACAGATCTCACTTTGCACTACACCTAGAAATGGCTTCTCTGCATCACTGATATCTAGCACAGAAATCTGCACGACGAATAACTATGTTGTAGCTAAGCTGGTTCTGGCATATCCTGCTTCATACCACTAGTCCCTGACAACCGGTATTCTGTGCAGAGCACCTCAGTGCAGTGTGGTTTCCTTAATGGCGGTTTGTAGCAAGAAGCGATTTCAGGCTGAGGGAGGTGAAGTGCCGTCTCACCCTCTCACAGAACACTCTGCTGGGAAGTTCTGCTACTGCCAAAACACGCCTGGCATGTGCACTTTTCTTCTAAAACCTCTCTACCATAGCAATATTCTCTGCTTCTTGAAAGCATACCATACACTCTTTCCACTATGCATAGCGAAGAGCACTGCAGTGCACCTAAAGTTAAAGCGAAAGTGTGCACAGCACACCACAGATCTCACTTTGCACTACACCTAGAAATGGCTTCTCTGCATCACTGATATCTAGCACAGAAATCTGCACGACGAATAACTATGTTGTAGCTAAGCTGGTTCTGGCATATCCTGCTTCATACCACTAGTCCCTGACAACCGGTATTCTGTGCAGAGCACCTCAGTGCAGTGTGGTTTCCTTAATGGCGGTTTGTAGCAAGAAGCGATTTCAGGCTGAGGGAGGTGAAGTGCCGTCTACCCCTCTCACAGAACACTCTGCTGGGAAGTTCTGCTACTGCCAAAACACGCCTGGCATGTGCACTTTTCTTCTAAAACCTCTCTACCATAGCAATATTCTCTGCTTCTTGAAAGCATACCATACACTCTTTCCACTATGCATAGCGAAGAGCACTGCAGTGCACCTAAAGCTAAAGCGAAAGTGTGCACAGCACACCACAGATCTCACTTTGCACTACACCTAGAAATGGCTTCTCTGCATCACTGATATCTAGCACAGAAATCTGCACGACGAATAACTATGTTGTAGCTAAGCTGGTTCTGGCATATCCTGCTTCATACCACTAGTCCCTGACAACCGGTATTCTGTGCAGAGCACCTCAGTGCAGTGTGGTTTCCTTAATGGCGGTTTGTAGCAAGAAGCGATTTCAGGCTGAGGGAGGTGAAGTGCCGTCTACCCCTCTCACAGAACACTCTGCTGGGAAGTTCTGCTACTGCCAAAACACGCCTGGCATGTGCACTTTTCTTCTAAAACCTCTCTACCATAGCAATATTCTCTGCTTCTTGAAAGCATACCATACACTCTTTCCACTATGCATAGCGAAGAGCACTGCAGTGCACCTAAAGCTAAAGCGAAAGTGTGCACAGCACACCACAGATCTCACTTTGCACTACACCTAGAAATGGCTTCTCTGCATCACTGATATCTAGCACAGAAATCTGCACGACGAATAACTATGTTGTAGCTAAGCTGGTTCTGGCATATCCTGCTTCATACCACTAGTCCCTGACAACCGGTATTCTGTGCAGAGCACCTCAGTGCAGTGTGGTTTCCTTAATGGCGGTTTGTAGCAAGAAGCGATTTCTGGCTGAGGGAGGTGAAGTGCCGTCTACCCCTCTCACAGAACACTCTGCTGGGAAGTTCTGCTACTGCCAAAACACGCCTGGCATGTGCACTTTTCTTCTAAAACCTCTCTACCATAGCAATATTCTCTGCTTCTTGAAAGCATACCATACACTCTTTCCACTATGCATAGCGAAGAGCACTGCAGTGCACCTAAAGCTAAAGCGAAAGTGTGCACAGCACACCACAGATCTCACTTTGCACTACACCTAGAAATGGCTTCTCTGCATCACTGATATCTAGCACAGAAATCTGCACGACGAATAACTATGTTGTAGCTAAGCTGGTTCTGGCATATCCTGCTTCATACCACTAGTCCCTGACAACCGGTATTCTGTGCAGAGCACCTCAGTGCAGTGTGGTTTCCTTAATGGCGGTTTGTAGCAAGAAGCGATTTCAGGCTGAGGGAGGTGAAGTGCCGTCTACCCCTCTCACAGAACACTCTGCTGGGAAGTTCTGCTACTGCCAAAACACGCCTGGCATGTGCACTTTTCTTCTAAAACCTCTCTACCATAGCAATATTCTCTGCTTCTTGAAAGCATACCATACACTCTTTCCACTATGCATAGCGAAGAGCACTGCAGTGCACCTAAAGCTAAAGCAAAAGTGTGCACAGCACACCACAGATCTCACTTTGCACTACACCTAGAAATGGCTTCTCTGCATCACTGATATCTAGCACAGAAATCTGCACGACGAATAACTATGTTGTAGCTAAGCTGGTTCTGGCATATCCTGCTTCATACCACTAGTCCCTGACAACCGGTATTCTGTGCAGAGCACCTCAGTGCAGTGTGGTTTCCTTAATGGCGGTTTGTAGCAAGAAGCGATTTCAGGCTGAGGGAGGTGAAGTGCCGTCTACCCCTCTCACAGAACACTCTGCTGGGAAGTTCTGCTACTGCCAAAACACGCCTGGCATGTGCACTTTTCTTCTAAAACCTCTCTACCATAGCAATATTCTCTGCTTCTTGAAAGCATACCATACACTCTTTCCACTATGCATAGCGAAGAGCACTGCAGTGCACCTAAAGCTAAAGCAAAAGTGTGCACAGCACACCACAGATCTCACTTTGCACTACACCTAGAAATGGCTTCTCTGCATCACTGATATCTAGCACAGAAATCTGCACGACGAATAACTATGTTGTAGCTAAGCTGGTTCTGGCATATCCTGCTTCATACCACTAGTCCCTGACAACCGGTATTCTGTGCAGAGCACCTCAGTGCAGTGTGGTTTCCTTAATGGCGGTTTGTAGCAAGAAGCGATTTCAGGCTGAGGGAGGTGAAGTGCCGTCTACCCCTCTCACAGAACACTCTGCTGGGAAGTTCTGCTACTGCCAAAACACGCCTGGCATGTGCACTTTTCTTCTAAAACCTCTCTACCATAGCAATATTCTCTGCTTCTTGAAAGCATACCATACACTCTTTCCACTATGCATAGCGAAGAGCACTGCAGTGCACCTAAAGCTAAAGCAAAAGTGTGCACAGCACACCACAGATCTCACTTTGCACTACACCTAGAAATGGCTTCTCTGCATCACTGATATCTAGCACAGAAATCTGCACGACGAATAACTATGTTGTAGCTAAGCTGGTTCTGGCATATCCTGCTTCATACCACTAGTCCCTGACAACCGGTATTCTGTGCAGAGCACCTCAGTGCAGTGTGGTTTCCTTAATGGCGGTTTGTAGCAAGAAGCGATTTCAGGCTGAGGGAGGTGAAGTGCCGTCTCACCCCTCTCACAGAACACTCTGCTGGGAAGTTCTGCTACTGCCAAAACACGCCTGGCATGTGCACTTTTCTTCTAAAACCTCTCTACCATAGCAATATTCTCTGCTTCTTGAAAGCATACCATACACTCTTTCCACTATGCATAGCGAAGAGCACTGCAGTGCACCTAAAGCTAAAGCGAAAGTGTGCACAGCACACCACAGATCTCACTTTGCACTACACCTAGAAATGGCTTCTCTGCATCACTGATATCTAGCACAGAAATCTGCACGACGAATAACTATGTTGTAGCTAAGCTGGTTCTGGCATATCCTGCTTCATACCACTAGTCCCTGACAACCGGTATTCTGTGCAGAGCACCTCAGTGCAGTGTGGTTTCCTTAATGGCGGTTTGTAGCAAGAAGCGATTTCAGGCTGAGGGAGGTGAAGTGCCGTCTACCCCTCTCACAGAACACTCTGCTGGGAAGTTCTGCTACTGCCAAAACACGCCTGGCATGTGCACTTTTCTTCTAAAACCTCTCTACCATAGCAATATTCTCTGCTTCTTGAAAGCATACCATACACTCTTTCCACTATGCATAGCGAAGAGCACTGCAGTGCACCTAAAGCTAAAGCGAAAGTGTGCACAGCACACCACAGATCTCACTTTGCACTACACCTAGAAATGGCTTCTCTGCATCACTGATATCTAGCACAGAAATCTGCACGACGAATAACTATGTTGTAGCTAAGCTGGTTCTGGCATATCCTGCTTCATACCACTAGTCCCTGACAACCGGTATTCTGTGCAGAGCACCTCAGTGCAGTGTGGTTTCCTTAATGGCGGTTTGTAGCAAGAAGCGATTTCAGGCTGAGGGAGGTGAAGTGCCGTCTACCCCTCTCACAGAACACTCTGCTGGGAAGTTCTGCTACTGCCAAAACACGCCTGGCATGTGCACTTTTCTTCTAAAACCTCTCTACCATAGCAATATTCTCTGCTTCTTGAAAGCATACCATACACTCTTTCCACTATGCATAGCGAAGAGCACTGCAGTGCACCTAAAGCTAAAGCAAAAGTGTGCACAGCACACCACAGATCTCACTTTGCACTACACCTAGAAATGGCTTCTCTGCATCACTGATATCTAGCACAGAAATCTGCACGACGAATAACTATGTTGTAGCTAAGCTGGTTCTGGCATATCCTGCTTCATACCACTAGTCCCTGACAACCGGTATTCTGTGCAGAGCACCTCAGTGCAGTGTGGTTTCCTTAATGGCGGTTTGTAGTAAGAAGCGATTTCTGGCTGAGGGAGGTGAAGTGCCGTCTACCCCTCTCACAGAACACTCTGCTGGGAAGTTCTGCTACTGCCAAAACACGCCTGGCATGTGCACTTTTCTTCTAAAACCTCTCTACCATAGCAATATTCTCTGCTTCTTGAAAGCATACCATACACTCTTTCCACTATGCATAGCGAAGAGCACTGCAGTGCACCTAAAGTTAAAGCAAAAGTGTGCACAGCACACCACAGATCTCACTTTGCACTACACCTAGAAATGGCTTCTCTGCATCACTGATATCTAGCACAGAAATCTGCACGACGAATAATATGTTGTAGCTAAGCTGGTTCTGGCATATCCTGCTTCATACCACTAGTCCCTGACAACCGGTATTCTGTGCAGAGCACCTCAGTGCAGTGTGGTTTCCTTAATGGCGGTTTGTAGCAAGAAGCGATTTCAGGCTGAGGGAGGTGAAGTGCCGTCTACCCCTCTCACAGAACACTCTGCTGGGAAGTTCTGCTACTGCCAAAACACGCCTGGCATGTGCACTTTTCTTCTAAAACCTCTCTACCATAGCAATATTCTCTGCTTCTTGAAAGCATACCATACACTCTTTCCACTATGCATAGCGAAGAGCACTGCAGTGCACCTAAAGCTAAAGCAAAAGTGTGCACAGCACACCACAGATCTCACTTTGCACTACACCTAGAAATGGCTTCTCTGCATCACTGATATCTAGCACAGAAATCTGCACGACGAATAACTATGTTGTAGCTAAGCTGGTTCTGGCATATCCTGCTTCATACCACTAGTCCCTGACAACCGGTATTCTGTGCAGAGCACCTCAGTGCAGTGTGGTTTCCTTAATGGCGGTTTGTAGCAAGAAGCGATTTCAGGCTGAGGGAGGTGAAGTGCCGTCTACCCCTCTCACAGAACACTCTGCTGGGAAGTTCTGCTACTGCCAAAACACGCCTGGCATGTGCACTTTTCTTCTAAAACCTCTCTACCATAGCAATATTCTCTGCTTCTTGAAAGCATACCATACACTCTTTCCACTATGCATAGCGAAGAGCACTGCAGTGCACCTAAAGCTAAAGCAAAAGTGTGCACAGCACACCACAGATCTCACTTTGCACTACACCTAGAAATGGCTTCTCTGCATCACTGATATCTAGCACAGAAATCTGCACGACGAATAACTATGTTGTAGCTAAGCTGGTTCTGGCATATCCTGCTTCATACCACTAGTCCCTGACAACCGGTATTCTGTGCAGAGCACCTCAGTGCAGTGTGGTTTCCTTAATGGCGGTTTGTAGCAAGAAGCGATTTCAGGCTGAGGGAGGTGAAGTGCCGTCTACCCCTCTCACAGAACACTCTGCTGGGAAGTTCTGCTACTGCCAAAACACGCCTGGCATGTGCACTTTTCTTCTAAAACCTCTCTACCATAGCAATATTCTCTGCTTCTTGAAAGCATACCATACACTCTTTCCACTATGCATAGCGAAGAGCACTGCAGTGCACCTAAAGCTAAAGCAAAAGTGTGCACAGCACACCACAGATCTCACTTTGCACTACACCTAGAAATGGCTTCTCTGCATCACTGATATCTAGCACAGAAATCTGCACGACGAATAACTATGTTGTAGCTAAGCTGGTTCTGGCATATCCTGCTTCATACCACTAGTCCCTGACAACCGGTATTCTGTGCAGAGCACCTCAGTGCAGTGTGGTTTCCTTAATGGCGGTTTGTAGCAAGAAGCGATTTCAGGCTGAGGGAGGTGAAGTGCCGTCTACCCCTCTCACAGAACACTCTGCTGGGAAGTTCTGCTACTGCCAAAACACGCCTGGCATGTGCACTTTTCTTCTAAAACCTCTCTACCATAGCAATATTCTCTGCTTCTTGAAAGCATACCATACACTCTTTCCACTATGCATAGCGAAGAGCACTGCAGTGCACCTAAAGCTAAAGCAAAAGTGTGCACAGCACACCACAGATCTCACTTTGCACTACACCTAGAAATGGCTTCTCTGCATCACTGATATCTAGCACAGAAATCTGCACGACGAATAACTATGTTGTAGCTAAGCTGGTTCTGGCATATCCTGCTTCATACCACTAGTCCCTGACAACCGGTATTCTGTGCAGAGCACCTCAGTGCAGTGTGGTTTCCTTAATGGCGGTTTGTAGCAAGAAGCGATTTCAGGCTGAGGGAGGTGAAGTGCCGTCTACCCCTCTCACAGAACACTCTGCTGGGAAGTTCTGCTACTGCCAAAACACGCCTGGCATGTGCACTTTTCTTCTAAAACCTCTCTACCATAGCAATATTCTCTGCTTCTTGAAAGCATACCATACACTCTTTCCACTATGCATAGCGAAGAGCACTGCAGTGCACCTAAAGCTAAAGCAAAAGTGTGCACAGCACACCACAGATCTCACTTTGCACTACACCTAGAAATGGCTTCTCTGCATCACTGATATCTAGCACAGAAATCTGCACGACGAATAACTATGTTGTAGCTAAGCTGGTTCTGGCATATCCTGCTTCATACCACTAGTCCCTGACAACCGGTATTCTGTGCAGAGCACCTCAGTGCAGTGTGGTTTCCTTAATGGCGGTTTGTAGCAAGAAGCGATTTCAGGCTGAGGGAGGTGAAGTGCCGTCTACCCCTCTCACAGAACACTCTGCTGGGAAGTTCTGCTACTGCCAAAACACGCCTGGCATGTGCACTTTTCTTCTAAAACCTCTCTACCATAGCAATATTCTCTGCTTCTTGAAAGCATACCATACACTCTTTCCACTATGCATAGCGAAGAGCACTGCAGTGCACCTAAAGCTGAAGCAAAAGTGTGCACAGCACACCACAGATCTCACTTTGCACTACACCTAGAAATGGCTTCTCTGCATCACTGATATCTAGCACAGAAATCTGCACGACGAATAACTATGTTGTAGCTAAGCTGGTTCTGGCATATCCTGCTTCATACCACTAGTCCCTGACAACCGGTATTCTGTGCAGAGCACCTCAGTGCAGTGTGGTTTCCTTAATGGCGGTTTGTAGCAAGAAGCGATTTCAGGCTGAGGGAGGTGAAGTGCCGTCTACCCCTCTCACAGAACACTCTGCTGGGAAGTTCTGCTACTGCCAAAACACGCCTGGCATGTGCACTTTTCTTCTAAAACCTCTCTACCATAGCAATATTCTCTGCTTCTTGAAAGCATACCATACACTCTTTCCACTATGCATAGCGAAGAGCACTGCAGTGCACCTAAAGCTAAAGCGAAAGTGTGCACAGCACACCACAGATCTCACTTTGCACTACACCTAGAAATGGCTTCTCTGCATCACTGATATCTAGCACAGAAATCTGCACGACGAATAACTATGTTGTAGCTAAGCTGGTTCTGGCATATCCTGCTTCATACCACTAGTCCCTGACAACCGGTATTCTGTGCAGAGCACCTCAGTGCAGTGTGGTTTCCTTAATGGCGGTTTGTAGCAAGAAGCGCATTTCAGGCTGAGGGAGGTGAAGTGCCGTCTACCCCTCTCACAGAACACTCTGCTGGGAAGTTCTGCTACTGCCAAAACACGCCTGGCATGTGCACTTTTCTTCTAAAACCTCTCTACCATAGCAATATTCTCTGCTTCTTGAAAGCATACCATACACTCTTTCCACTATGCATAGCGAAGAGCACTGCAGTGCACCTAAAGTTAAAGCAAAAGTGTGCACAGCACACCACAGATCTCACTTTGCACTACACCTAGAAATGGCTTCTCTGCATCACTGATATCTAGCACAGAAATCTGCACGACGAATAACTATGTTGTAGCTAAGCTGGTTCTGGCATATCCTGCTTCATACCACTAGTCCCTGACAACCGGTATTCTGTGCAGAGCACCTCAGTGCAGTGTGGTTTCCTTAATGGCGGTTTGTAGCAAGAAGCGATTTCAGGCTGAGGGAGGTGAAGTGCCGTCTACCCCTCTCACAGAACACTCTGCTGGGAAGTTCTGCTACTGCCAAACACGCCTGGCATGTGCACTTTTCTTCTAAAACCTCTCTACCATAGCAATATTCTCTGCTTCTTGAAAGCATACCATACACTCTTTCCACTATGCATAGCGAAGAGCACTGCAGTGCACCTAAAGCTAAAGCTAAAGTGTGCACAGCACACCACAGATCTCACTTTGCACTACACCTAGAAATGGCTTCTCTGCATCACTGATATCTAGCACAGAAAT
>JAKWBO010000953.1:0-22721 GCA_034336685.1 Luscinia luscinia
TTCTCCCTATAATTTCCCAAAATGTCCTCAAGTGACCTGAAAAATGTCCCCAAAATGTCACCGAGGACCCTAAAATGTGGCTAAGGGACCCCAAAATATCCCCAAAATGTCCCAAAATTGTCCCCAAAAGATCCCAAAAATGTCCCCAAGGGACCCCAAATTGTCCCAAAATGTCCCCAAGGACCCCAAAATGTCCCAAAAATCTCCTCAGAAATCCCAGCTGTCCCCAAGGCCACCCCCAATGTCCCCAAGGCCACCCCAGATATCCCCAAATGTCCCCTCAGAAGTCCCAAATGTCCCCAAGGCCACCCCAGATGTCCCCAGATGTCCCCAAGAGCACCCCAAATGTCCCCAGTGTCCCCTCAGAAGTCCCAGATGTCCCCAGATGTCCCCAAGGCCACCCCAGCTGTCCCCAGATGTCCCTCAGAAGTCCCAGATGTCCCCAAAGCCGCCCAAAATGTCCCCAAAGCCACCTGAAATGCACCCAAATGTCCCCAAGGCCACCCAAAATGGCCCCAAATGTCCCCAGGGAAGTCCCAGATGTCCCCAAATGTCCCCTCAGAAGTTCCAACTGTCCCCAAGGCCACCCTAGATGTCCCCAAATGTCCCCTCAGAAGTCCCAGAAGTCCCCAAGGCCACCCTAGATGTGCCCAGATGTCCCCAAAACCACCCAAAATGTCCCCAAGGCCACCCCAGATGTCCCCAAGGCCACCTGAAATGTCCCCAAATGTCCCCTCAGAAGTCCCAGATGTCCCCCAGGTCCCTCCGGCCGCGGCCGAGCCCCCTCAGGCGGCGCCACTCGAGGCCCCGGCGCGGCCCTGAGCTGCACCTGCACCGGCCGGGCTGGGGGCGGCTGTGGCCGCCGGCACCCGGGTTTGAGTGACCACTGTGACCACCGGCACCCGGCTCTGAGTGACCACCAGCACCCTGCTCTGAGTGACCACTGTGGCCACCAGCACCCAGCTCTGAGTGACCACCATGACCACTGTGACCACTGTGGCCACTGTGACCATCCACAACCAGCCCTGAGTGACCACCGTGACCACTGTGACCACCAGCACCCGGGTCTGAGTGACCACTGTGACCACTGTGACCATCCACAACCAGCCCTGAGTGACCACTGTGACCACTGTGACCACTGTGGCCACCCACAACCAGCCCTGAGTGACCACTGTGACCACTGTGGCCACTGTGACCACCAGCACCCTGCTCTGAGTGACCACTGTGACCACCGGCACCCGGGTCTGAGTGACCACTGTGACCACTGTGACCACCGGCACTCCAGGTTTGGGTGACCACTGTGACCACCGGCACCCAGGTTTGGGTGACCACTGTGACCACCAGCACCCGGCTCTGAGTGACCACTATGGCCACCGGCACCCGGGTCTGAGTGACCACTGTGACCATCCACAACCAGCCCTGAGTGACCACTGTGACCACCGGCACCCGGGTTTGAGTGACCACTGTGACCACTGTGACCACTGTGACCACCAGCACCCAGCTCCAGGTGACCACTGTGACCACTGTGGCCACCAGCACCCAGGTTTGGGTGACCACCAGCACCCTGCTCTGAGTGACCACTGTGGCCACCAGCACCAAGCTCCAGGTGATCACTGTGGCCATCCACACCCAGCCCTGAGTGACCATTGTGGCCATCAGCACCGGCTCTGAGTGACCACTCTGACCACTCACACCCAGCTCTGGGTGACCACTGTGGCCACCAGCACCCAGCTCTGAGTGACCACCAGCACCCAGCCCTGAGTGACCACTGTGACCACCACACCCCACCTGACCACCGGGATTGTGGCCACCGCTGCTCCTGCAGCCACAGCCCCCGTGGGCCACCACCCCCATCCTGGTGACCACCACCCCTTGACCATCCCCCCAGTGACCACACCCTTGACCACCACCCCAGTGACCACTGCCCTCCTGACCACCACCCTCCCAGTGGCCACCACCCCCATCCTGGTGGCCACCAGCTCCTTGACCACCAACCCTGCAGCCACACCCCCGTGGCCACCACACCCATCCTGGTGACCACCACCCCCTTGACCACTCCCAGTGACCACCCCCTCCCAGTAGCCGCCCCCCCCGCCCCCTCGGCAGTCGCCCTCTGAGCCCGCTGCTTTGCCCAGCGCCACCTTGGGCCGGCTCCCTGTCCAGCGCCGGCCAGCAGCACGCAGGCCATGCACAGCTCGCCGCTGGCCACGGCCCCGCAGCGCCCGCGACGCCCCGGCGCCGCCTCGCGCCGGGCGCCGCGCTTCCAGCGCCAGCCGCCGCCCGAAGTGCGCTAGCGCCGCTGCCGCCGCCGGCCGGGCGGCTCTCCAGCTCCTGTAGCAGCGCCCGCGGGTGCTCGCTGGAAGGCCAGCGGCGCGTGTCGGCACTCGGGCGCTGGCGATAGGGCAGCCCACGGTAGTGGGCGAGAGCACGATCTCCTTCTGCGCCACAGTGCCGCGAGCGGCTTCAGCCGCTGCACCACCGGATCGGGCGGGCTTGGGCGACTCTTGGTGGGCTTGGTTGGGTCCCTGTTGGGTTTGGTTGGGTTCTTGTTGGGTTTGGTTGGGTTCTTGTTGGGTTTTGTTGAGTCCTTGTTGAGTTTTATTGGGTTCTCGCTGAGTTTCGTTGGAGTCCTTGTTGGGTTTGGCTGGGCTCTCGCTGGGTTTGGCTGGGCTCTCGCTGGGTTTCATTGAGTTCTCGTTGGGTCTTGTTGAGTTCTCATTGGGTTCTGTTGAGTTCTCATGGGTCTTGCTGAGCTCTCGCTAGCGCCTTGCTGAGTTCCCTCGGTTCTGCTGAGTTCCTCGCTGGGTTTTGCTGAGTTCCTCGCTGGCTTTGCTGAGTTCTCATTGGGTTCTGCTGAGTTTTCATTGGGTCTTGCTGAGTTCTCGCTGGGTCTTGCTGAGCTGTTGGGTTCTGCTGAGTTCTCACTGAGTTCTTGTTGAGTTCTCATTGGGTTTTGTTGAGCTCTCCTTGAGCTTTGTTGAGTTCTCGTTGGGTTTTGTTGAGTTTTCATTGGGTTTTGTTGAATTCTCGTTGGGTCTTGTTGAGCTCTCATTGGATCTTGTTGAGTTTTCATTGGGTTCTGTTGAGCTCTCGTTGGCTTTCATTGGGTTCTTGTTGGGTTTCATTCCAATGTCTTCCGTTGAGTTTTCCAGCACTTTCGTTGGGTTCTCCTCAGCTTCTGTCGAAATTCTCTTGAGTTCTGTTGAGTCCTCCTTGGGTTTTGTTGACTTTCCCAACCAATTTTTCGCGCTCTCGCCGGGTTTTGCTGAGGTTCTGCCGAGTTTTGTTGGGCTCCCGTTGGGATTTCTAAGATCCTTGTTTGCTTTCGTTGGGTTCTCATCGGGTTCTGTTGGGTTCCCGTTGGGTTCCGTTGAGTTTCCCACTGGCTCCGTTGGGTTCTCGTTGGGTCTCCTTGAGTTTTCACAGCATTCTCTTGGCCCATCACCGCGTTCTCTCAGCTTCTCGCCGCGTTTTCCGGAGTTTTCCAAGAATCCCGTTGAGTTTTCCACAATTTCCGTTGGGCTTTCCACCGTTCTGGCTGCAGATCCCAGGAATTCCGTTGAGTTTTCCAAGAGTTTCCTTTGGCCACCGTTGGCTCCCGTCGGGCCACTGGAGGTCATCGAGACTGGAGGAACCTCCCCGGAGCTCCCGGTAGCCACGGCGACCTCGTTGGTGGCCATGGTGATATTGGTGGCCCCCGAGGCCTCGTTGGTGGCCCCAGTGCCGTTGGTGGCCCCAGTGACCTCGCTGGTGGCCATGGTGACATTGGTGGCCCTCAAGGCCTCGTTGGTGGCCCCCGTGACCTCGTTGGTGGCCTCGGTGACATTGGTGGCCCTCAAGGCCTTAAGCAGGGCCCCCGTGACCTCAAGCAGGTGGCCTCGTGACATTGGTGGTCCTCAAGGTCCCATTGGCGGCCATGGTGACGCTGGTGGCCCCGGTGACCTCGCTGGTGGCCCCCGGTGACGCTTGGTGGCCTCTGTGACTTCATTGGTGGCCTCTGTGACCTCATTGGTGGCCATGGTGACCTCATTGGTGGCGTTTGGTGACATCGGTGGCCCCTGTGACCTCGCTGGTGGCCTCGGTGACATTGGTGGCCCCTATGACCTCGCTAGTGGCCCCTGTGACCTCATTGGTGGCCCCTGTGACCTCATTGGTGGCGCCTATGACCTCAAGCAGGCTATGGTGACATTGGTGGCCACGGCGACCTCATTGGTGGCCCCTGAGGTCCCATTGGTGGCCCCGGTGACATCATTGGTGGCCCCGTGCCGATGGTGGCCCCTGAGGCCTCGCGAGGGCCCCCAGTGACATCACTGGTGGCCCCGGTGACGCCGGGCAGGCCCGGGTGACATCACTGGTGGCGCCGGTGACGCTAGTGGCCCCTGAGGCCTCAAGCAGGCTATGGTGATATTGGTGGCCCTCAGGGCCTTGCTAGTAGGCCCCGGTGACCTCATTGGTGGCCCCGGTGATGTTGGTGACCCCTGAGGTCTCAAGTAGGCCCCAGTGACCTCACTGGTGGCCCCAGTGCCGTTGGTGGCCCCTTGAGGCCTCGCTAGTGGCCCCGGTGACATCACTGGTGGCCCCTGTGACCTCACTGGCGGCCCCCGAGGCCCGCGTCACGCGCCAGCAGCCGCGCCACGCCGCCCCCGCAGGAAATTCATCAGAACCGCCTCGCCACGCTTGCCGGGCGCTTTTGTGGCCTGGGGGGAGCAAGAGTGACCAGCGGTGACCAGCAGTGACCACTGGTGACCACCAGTGACCATTGGTGACCAGCAGTGACCACTGGTGACCACTGGTGACCAGTAGTGACCATTGGTGACCACTGGTGACCATCAGTGACCACTGGTGACCAGCAGTGACCAGCAATAACCAACAGTGACCACTAATGACTAGAAGTAACCCCTGGTGACCAGCAGTGACCATTGGTGACCCACAGTGACCATTGGTGACCAGCAGTGACCCCTGATGACCAGTAGTGACCATTGGTGACCACTGGTGACCAGTAGTGACCCCTGGTGACCAGTAGTGACCATTGGCGGCCAGTACTGACCATCAGTGACCACTGGTGACCAAGAGTGACCAGCAATAACCAACAATGACCACTAATGACCAGAAATAACCCTTGGTGACCAGCAGTGACCACTGGTGACCAGTAGTGACCATTGGCGACCAGTACTGACCATCAGTGACCACTGGTGACCAGCAGTGACCAACAACAACTAACAGTGACCACTAACAACCAGTAGTGACCACTGGTGACCAGTACTGACCATTGGTGACCAGTAGTGACCATTGGTGACCAGTACTGACCATCAGTGACCACTGGTGACCAGCAGTGACTCAGCAATAACCAACAGTGACCACTAATGACCAGAAGTAACCCCTGGTGACCAGCAGTGACCCCTGGTGACCAATAGTGACCATTGGTGATCAACACTGACCATTGGTGACCCACAGTGACCATTGGTGACCACTGGTGACCAGTAGTGACCAGCAATAACCAACAGTGACCACTAACAACCAGTAGTGACCATTGGTGACCAGTAGTGACCATTGGTGACCACTGGTGACCAGTAGTGACCAACAATAGCCAACAGTGACCACTAATGACCAGTAGTGACCATTGGTGACTAGTAGTGATCATTGGCGACCACTGGTGACCAGTAGTGACCAACAATAGCCAACAGTGACCATTGGTGACCACTGGTGACCAGTAGTGACCAACAATAGCCAACAGTGACCACTAATGACCAGTAGTGACCATTGGTGACCAGTAGTGATCATTGGTGACCACTGGTGACCAGTAGTGACCAACAATAGCCAACAGTGACCATTGGTGACCAGTAGTGACCATTGGTGACCAGTAGTGACCATTGGCGACCAGTACTGACCATCAGTGACCACTGGTGACCAGCAGTGACCAGCAATAACCAACAGTGACCACTAACAACCAGTAGTGACCACTGGTGACCAGCAGTGACCCCTGGTGACCAGTAGTGACCATTGGTGATCAACACTGACCATTGGTGACCACTGGTGACCAGCAGTGACCCCTGGTGACCAGTAGTGACTCCTGGTGACCAGTAGTGACCCACAATGACCAGTAGTGACCACTGGTGACCAGCAGTGACTCCTGGTGACCATTGGTGACCATTGGTGACCAGTAGTGACCAGCAATAACCAGTAGTGACCACTGGTGACCAGTAGTGACCAGTAGTGACCCACAGTGACCAGCAGTGACCACTGGTGACCAGCAGTGACCGTTGGTGACCATTGGTGACCAGTAGTGACCAGCAATAACCAGTAGTGACCACTGGTGACCAGCAGTGACCGTTGCTGACCAGCACTGACTACCAGCGATTGGCAGTGATCTCCCAGTAAGAACCAGTGACCTCCCAGTCCCCCACAATCCCCTCCCAGTCCCCTCCCAGTATAACCCAGTATAACCCAGCCCCTCTCAGTATGACCCAGTATAACCTAGTCCTTCCCAGTATGACCCAGCCCCTCCCAGTATAAATCCAGTATAACCCAGCGCCTCCCAGTATAAACCAGTCTCCTCTCAGTTTATTCCAGCTCATCCCAGTATAACCCAGTCCCTCACAATGCCCTCCCAGTATAACCCAGTCCCTACCAATCCCCTCCCAGTATAACCCAGTCCCTCCCAGTATAACCCAGTATAACCCAGCCCCTCCCAGTATAACCCAGTAAAACCCAGTCCTTCCCAGTATAACCCAGCCACTCCCAGTATAACCAGTATAACCCAGCCCCTCCCAGTATAAACCAGTCTCCTCTCAGTTTATTCCACCCCGTCCCAGTATAACCCAGTCCCTCCCAATCCCCTCCCAGTATAACCCAGTCCCTCCCAGTACTCACCAGTAGCGATCCAGTTTGCCCCCATCACCCGAGCCACCCTCTCTAGTCCCTCCCAGTGTCCCAAAAGTGTCTCCCAGTATAACCCAGTTTATCCCAGTCCATCCCAGTATAACCAGTACTCACCAGTGGCTAACCAGTCAGCCCCCATCTCCCTGGCTGCTCTCTCCAGCGGCTGCCACTATAACCAATCTATCCCAGTACAACCAGTATAACCCAGTATAACGCAGTATAACCACTATAACCAATCTATCCCAGTATAACCAGTACTCACCAGTAGCTAACCAGTCAGCCCCCATCTCTCTGGCCGCTCTCTCCAGCGCCTGCCTCCTCAGCACCCCGCACACCGTGCAGCGGCTCCGCCCGCCCAGTACAACCACTATAACCCAGTACAACCAATATAATGAATCTATCCCAGTATAACCAGTATAACCAATCTATCCCAGTATAACCAGTACTCACCAGTAGCTAACCAGTCAGCCCCCATCTCTCTAGCTGCCCGTTCCAGCGCCTGCCTCCGCGAGCACCCCGCGACACCGTGCAGCGGCTCCGCCCGCCCAGTACAACCAGTATAACCCAGTACAACCAGTATAACCAATCTATCCCAGTATAACCAGTATAACCAATCTATCCCAGTATAACCAGTACTCACCAGTAGCTAACCAGTCAGCCCCCATCTCTCTGGCTGCCCGCTCCAGCGCCCTGTCTCCGCGAGCACCCCTGCACACGTGCAGCGGCTCCCGCTCGCCCAGTACAACCAGTATAACCCAGTATAACCAGTATAACCAATCCATCCCAGTATAACCAGTATAACCAGTACTCACCAGTAGCTAACCAGTCAGCCCCCATCTCCCTGGCCGCTCTCTCCAGCGCCTGTCTCCTCAGCACCCCGCGACACACCGTGCAGCGGCTCCGCCCGCCCAGTACAACCAGTATAACCCAGTATAACCAGTATAAGGAATCCATCCCAGTATAACCAGTATAACCAGTACTCACCAGTAGCCAACCAGTCAGCCCCCATCTCTCTGGCCGCTCTCTCCAGCGCCTGCCTCTGCAGCACCCCTCGCACATGCGGGTGCAGCCGGCTCCACCCGCCCAGTACAACCCAGTACAACCAGTATAACCCAGTATAACCAGTATAACCAATCCATCCCAGTATAACCAGTACTCACCAGTAGCTAACCAGTCAGCCCCATCTCTCTAGCCGCTCTCTCCAGCGCCTGTCTCCGCGAGCACCCCGCACACACGTGCAGCGGCTCCGCCCACCCAGTACAACCAGTATAACCCAGTACAACCAGTATAATGAATCTATCCCAGTGTAACCAGTATAACCCAGTGTAACCAGTACTCACCAGTAGCTAACCAGTCAGCCCCCATCTCCCTGGCCGCTCTCTCCAGCGCCTGTCTCCGCGAGCACCCCGCGACACCTGCAGTGGCTCCTCCCGCCCAGTACAACCAGTACAACCAGTATAACCAATATAACGAATCTATCCCAGTATAACCAGTATAACCAGTACTCACCAGTAGCCAACCAGTCAGCCCCCATCTCTTTAGCTGCCCGTTCCAGCGCCTGCCTCCGCGAGCACCCCGCGACACACCGTGCAGCGGCTCCGCCCGCCCAGTACAACCAGTACAACCAGTATAACCAATATAACCAATCTATCCCAGTCTATCCCAGTATAACCAGTACTCACCAGTAGCTAACCAGTCAGCCCCCATCTCTCTAGCCGCCCGTTCCAGCGCCCTGTCTCCGCGAGCACCCTCGCACACCGTGCAGCGGCTCCGCCCGCCCAGTACAACCAGTATAACCCAGTATAACGAATCTATCCCAGTATAAGCCAGTATAACCAGTACTCACCAGTGGCTAACCAGTCAGCCCCCATCTCCTGGCTGCTCTCTCCAGCGCCTGCCTCCACAGCACCCCGCACACCGTGGAGCGGCTCCGCCCGCCCAGTACAACCAGTATAACCCAGTACAACCAGTATAACCAAGTATAACCAGTATAAGGAATCCATCCCAGTATAACCAGTATAACCAGTACTCACCAGGGGCTAACCAGTCAGCCCCCATCTCCCTCGCTGCCCGTTCCAGCGCCTGTCTCCGCGAGCACCCCGCACATACCGTGCAGCGGCTCCGCTCGCCCCAGTACAAACCAGTATAACCCAGTACAACCAGTATAACCCAGTATAACGAATCTATCCCAGTATAACCAGTATAACCAGTACTCACCAGTAGCTAACCAGTCAGCCCCCATCTCCCTGGCCGCCTCTCTCCAGCGCCTGCCTCCGCGAGCACCCCGCGACACCGTGCAGCGGCTCCGCCCGCCCAGTACAACCAGTATAACCCAGTATAACCAGTATAACTAATCCATCCCAGTATAACCAGTATAACCAGTACTCACCAGTAGCTAACCAGTCAGCCCCCATCTCTTTAGCCGCCTGCCCAGCGCCCTGCCTCCTCAGCACCCCGCACACCGTGCAGCGGCCCCGCCCGCCCAGTACAACCAGTATAACCAATATAACCAGTATAACCCAGTACAATCAATCCATCCCAGTATAACCAGTACTCACCAGTAGCTAACCAGTCAGCCCCCATCTCTCTAGCTGCCCGTTCCAGCGCCCTGCCTCCTCAGCACCCCCGCACACCGTGCAGCGGCTCCGCCCGCCCAGTACAACCAGTATAACCCAGTACAACCAGTATAACGAATCTATCCCAGTATAACCAGTATAACCAGTACTCACCAGTAGCTAACCAGTCAGCCCCCATCTCCTCGCTGCCCGCTCCAGCCTCTGCCTCCTCAGCACCCCGCACACCGTGCAGCGGCTCCGCCCCGCCCAGTACAACCAGTATAACCCAGTACAACCAGTATAACCAGTACTCACCAGTAGCTAACCAGTCAGCCCCCATCTCCCTCGCTGCCCGCTTCCAGCGCCTGCCTCCGCAGCACCGCGACACACGTGCAGCGGCTCCGCCCCGCCCAGTACAACCCAGTACAACCAGTATAACCCAGTATAACCAATCTATCCCAGTATAACCAGTACTCACCAGTAGCTAACCAGTCAGCCCCCATCTCTTTAGCTGCCCGTTCCAGCGCCTCTGCCTCCTCAGCACCCCGCACACCGTGCAGCGGCTCCGCCACCGCCCAGCACAACCAGTATAACCCAGTATAACCCAGTATAACCCAGTATAAGCAATCTATCCCAGTATAACCAGTACTCACCAGTAGCTAACCAGTCAGCCCCCCATCTCTAGCCGCTCTCTCCAGCGCCCTGCCTCCGCGAGCACCCCCGCGACACCGTGCAGCGGCTCCGCTCGCCCAGTACAACCAGTATAACCCAGTATAACCAATCTATCCCAGTATAACCCAGTATAACCAGTATAACCAGTACTCACCAGTAGCTAACCAGTCAGCCCCCATCTCTTTAGCTGCCTGCTCCAGCCGCCCTGCCTCCGCAGCACCCCCGCACACCGTGCAGCGGCTCCGCCCGCCCAGCCGCCGGCCCCCAGCTCGTCCAGCGCCGCTCTAACAGCTCCCCGGTGCGACACCAGCACTCAGCGGCAGCGGCAGCGCCGCCCCGCGCCCCGCAGCACCGCCAGCGCCTCGTCCCGTAGCCCGCGATCCCTCGTCCACGCCCTTAGCAGCGCCAGGCGCAGCTCCCAGCCCGCGCCGCCGGTTCAGCTTCGCTGGCCAGGACGGGCGCCAGCACCGTTGAGTCCTTGCCGCCGGACGCCGCCACGGCCACGGCGTGTTCGCCCGGGGGGCGAGCCCCGGGTTCTGGGGTGTAGCAGCGCTCGCGAGCGCCTCGGCCTCGAAGGCGGCGAGGAAGCAGCGGCGGCAGAAGGGGCGACAGCGAGCGCGAGCAGCAGCGCCGGGCGGGAGCGGGCAGCGGCTGCAGCGCTGGCGGGACATGCCTGGGGGCAGAAACACCCAAAATTAAAATTGTGATATTGGTTTGGGGGAAACATCCAAAATTGAGATTGTGAAATTGGTTTGGGGGGAAACATCCCAAAATTGAAATTGTAAAATTGGTTTGGGGGGAAACACCCAAAATTAAAATTGTGAAATTGGTTTGGGGGGAAACACCCAAAAATTGAAATTGTGAAATTGGTTTGGGGGAAACACCCCAAAATTGAAATTGTGATATTGGTTTGGGGGAAACACCCAAAATTGAGATTGTGATATTGGTTTGGGGGGAAACACCCCAAAAATTGAAATTGTGAAATTGGTTTGGGGGGAAACACCCAAAATTGAGATTGTGAAATTGGTTTGGGGGAAACACCCCAAAAATTGAAATTGTGATACTGGTTTGGGGGGAAACGCCCCAAAAATTGAAATTGTGAAATTGGTTTGGGGGAAACACCCCAAAAATTGAAATTGTGAAATTGGTTTGGGGGGGCGGAAACACCCAAAATTGAGATTGTGAAATTGGTTTGGGGGCGGAAACACCCAAAATTGAGATTGTGAAATTGGTTTGGGGGAAACACCCCAAATTGAAATTGTGAAATTGGTTTGGGGGAAACACCCAAAATTGAAATTGTGAAATTGGTTTGGGGGAAACACCCAAAATTGAAATTGTGATATTGGTTTGGGGGAGAAACACCCAAATTAAAATTGTTAAATTGGTTTGGGGGGAAACACCCAAAATTGAGATTGTGATATTGGTTTGGGGGAAACACCCAAAATTGAAATTGTGATATTGGTTTGGGGGAGAAACAACCAAAATTGAAATTGTGAAATTGGTTTGGGGGGAAACACCCAAAATTGAGATTGTGATATTGGTTTGGGGGAAACACCCCAAAAATTGAAATTGTGAAATTGGTTTGAGGGGGAAACACCCAAAAATTGAAATTGTGAAATTGGTTTGGGGGAAACACCCAAAATTGAAATTGTGAAATTGGTTTGGGGGGAAACACCCAAAATTGAAATTGTGAAATTGGTTTGGGGGGAAACACCCAAAAATTGAAATTGTGAAATTGGTTTGGGGGGAAACACCCAAAATTGAAATTGTGAAATTGGTTTGGGGGAAACACCCCAAAATTGAAATTGTGAAATTGGTTTGGGGGGAAACACCCAAAATTGAAATTGTGAAATTGGTTTGGGGGAAACACCCAAAATTAAAGTTGTGATATTGGTTTGGGGGGAAACACCCAAAATTGAAATTGTGATATTGGTTTGGGGGAAACACCCAAAAATTGAAATTGTGAAATTGGTTTGAGGGGCGGAAACACCCAAAATTGAAATTGTGAAATTGGTTTGGGGGAGAAACATCCCAAATTAAAATTGTGAAATTGGTTTGGGGGAAACACCCAAAAACTGAAATTGTGAAATTGGTTTGGGGGGAAAACACCCAAAATTGAAATTGTGAAATTGGTTTGGGGGGAAACACCCAAAATTGAGATTGTGAAATTGGTTTGGGGGGAAACAACCAAAATTGAAATTGTGAAATTGGTTTGGGGGGAAACAACCAAAATTGAAATTGTGAAATTGGTTTGGGGGAAACACCCAAAATTGAAATTGTGATATTGGTTTGTGGGGAAACGCCCAAAATTGAAATTGTGAAATTGGTTTGGGGGAAACAACCAAAAATTGAAATTGTGAAATTGGTTTGGGGGGAAACACCCCAAAATTGAAATTGTGAAATTGGTTTGGGGGTTAGGGGGTGAGGGAGGGGAAATTGGGGGTGGGAGGGTGGGGGCTGGGAAAATGGGGGTTGGGTAAATATGAACAGGGGTGGGGGAAAGGTTTGTTTGGGGAGTTTAAAGTCTGAGTGGGAGACCCGAAATTCGGATGGGAGTAACTAAATTTAGCTAGGGAGCCCCAAAATCCGCCTGGGAACCCCCAAAATCCACCCAGGAACCCCCGAAATCCACCTGGGAGCCCCGAAATCCAACTGGGAACCCCTAAAATCCAACTGGGAACCCCCAAAATCCACCTGGGAACCCCGAAATCCACCCAGGAACCCCCCGAAATCCACCTGGGAACCCCGAAATCCACCTGGGAACCCCCAAAATCCACCTGGGAACCCCAAAATCCACCTGGGAACCCCCCAAAATCCACCTGGGAACCCCAAAATCCACCTGGGAACCCCCAAAATTCACATGGGAGCCCCAAATTCCACCTGGGAACCCCCAAAATCCCCAAATGGTCCCTCCCAAATCCCCCAAAATCGATCTGAGACCCCCCCCAAAAAAACCCCCAAATTGGTTCCTCCCGAATATTTTAACTCCCCACCCCCCAGGACACGAATGGTTCGTCCCAGCCCCCCAAATGCCCCCCAAAATCCCCAAATCCCCTAAAATCTCCAAATGGTCCCTCCCATCCCCCCCCCCAGGATAAAATGGTCCCTCCCATCCCCCATCAACCTTCCCAAATTCTCCGTGACGCCCAAAAATCCCCAAATTCTCCCCCCAAAACCAAATGGTCTCTCCCAAATCCCCCAAATCCGGTCCAGACCCCCCAAAATCCCCAAATCCCCCCCCCAACTCCACAAAATGGTTTCGCCCGGACCCCCCAAATTCCCGAATTTCCCCCTCGTACTCGCGGTGGTCGCGCCGTGCGGGCCGCCTCAGGCCGCTCTTTTCCCGTCGTGCCTTGCGCGGGCACGGACCAATCAGCTCCCTTCTTTTCCCGCCTTAACCCCGCCTCAGCGATTCTGGCCAATCAGAGCACCACTTCCGGGTGTAAAGCGACACCGCAGCCAATCAGCGCGCGACTTCCGGGTTTAGTCGCTCTTCCGCGGCCAATCAGAGCGCGGCTCCCTCAGCCAATCAGCGCGCGAGTTCCGGGTTTAGTCGCTCTTCCGCGGCCAATCAGAGCGCGGCTCGCTCAGCCAATCACCGCGCGCGGTGGGCGGGGTTTATGGATTGAGGCCCCGCCCACTGACTCTTAAAGGGGCCGCGTACCAAAAAAAGGGGGCGGGGTTTAAAGGTTTATGAAAAACGGAACTTGCAGGGGAGTGGGCGGGGGTTGTCGAAAAGGGGCGTGGCCACAGCGGGAACCCCGAAATTGGGAAGTTTTGGCGGTTTCGGGAGGGGTCACGTGGCCGCAGGGTCAGAAAGGGGCGGGGCCGGAGGCGCCACACCCAATCCCGCCCCGCGCCCCTCCCCCACTGCCGCCATGGGCCCCCCGGGACCCTCGGCCTCCTCCTGCTGCTGCTCGGTGAGGCCCTCCCCACCCCGGGGGTCCTTCCCCGCCCCTCCCCCCACCCGGCGGGACCCCGCCCCTCCCCCACCCCTCGCTGCCCCTCCTCCAAAAGCAGAAGTGGCCGGGCGGGGGGTGGGGGAGGGAAATGGCGCAGAAATTGGGGGAATCGGCCCTCCCCCACCCCTGGGGACCGCTCCTCAGCCCCTCCCCCACCCTGAGGGACCCCTCCCCATTTTTGGGGCTCCTGCTCTGCCCCTCCCCCACCCCCCAAAAGGGCTCCCCAGCCCCTCCCCCACCCATTTTTGCCCCTCCCCACCCTTGAGACCCCTCCCAGCCCCTCCCCCACCCCAACAAAGTGTGGGGGAGGGGCCGTGTGGGGAGGGGCTCTTGGGGAGGGGCTAATCCAGCCCTGCCCCTCCCCCACCCACCCCTCGTTCATTTCCGGTCCCAGGAGCGGCGACAGCTCAGCAAGGTGAGGCCCCTCCCCACCCCAGGTTGACGTCACGAGCGGGTCAAAGGTCACGGAGACGTCACTCCTCCCACACCCCTCCCCCTTTTCCAGAATGTTCCGGCTGCCTGCCGGGGGCGGGGCCGATCGCCGCGCTTCGTCACCGCTATGACGTCATCATGACGCTGCTGATCGCGGGCGGAGCCTATTGGCTGGCGGGGCGTGGCCGCCGAGGTGGGCGGGGCCACGGCCACGGCCCGGTTGTGGGCGGGGCCAACGGGAGGGATCATTTATGGGCGTGGCAAATTGGGCCGGGCCATTTGTGGGCGTGGTCACGGGGAGAGACCATTTGTGGGCGTGGCCGACGGAAGGGGCAGTTTGTGGGCGTGGCCAGTGCGGGGGTGTTTTGTGGGCGTGGCCAAGGGCGAAGGGCAGTTTGTGGGCGTGGCCATCAGGGAGGAGCTGTTTGTGGGCGTGGTCAACGGGGCGGGATTGTTTGTGGGCGTGGCCAGTGGGAGGGGACTGTTTGTGGGCGTGGTCACAATGGAGGGACTTGCTGTGGGCGTGGTCACGGGGAGGGACTATTTGTGGGCGTGGCCAGTGGGAGGTGTCATTTCTGGGCGTGGTCAAAGAGAGGATCTGGTTGTGGGCGTGGTCACGGGGAGGGAGCGTTTGTGGGCGTGGCCAGTGGGAAGGGACTGATTTGTGGGCGTGGTCAACAGCGAGGGATCATTTATGGGCGTGGTCAACGGGGATGTGCCAATTGTGGGCGTGGCCAATGAGGGGGCCCTTTGTGGGCGTGGTCACGGGGTGGGATAATGTGTGGGCGTGTCCAATGGGGAGGTGCCATTTGTGGGCGTGGCCAATGAGGAGGGAGCGTTTGTGGGCGTGGCCAACGGGAGCGACTATTTGTGGGCGTGGCCAACGGGGAGGGACAATTTGTGGGCGTGGCCAATGGGGAGCGACCGTTCGTGGGCGTGGCCAACGGGGCGGGACAATTTGTGGGCGTGGCCAATGGGAGCTACTGGGAGGGCACTGGGAGAGCTCAGAGGTGTTACTGGGAGCACTGGGAGTTACTGGGAGGGCACTGGAGGTTACTGGGAGGTTACTGGGAGAGCTCGAGAGTGTTACTGGGAGCACTGGGAGGGCACTGAGAGGGTACTGGGGGTTACTGGGAGCACTGGGAGGGCACTGAGGGTTAGTGGGAGTTACTGGGAGTTACTGGGAGGGCACTGGGAGAGCTCAGGAGCGTTACTGGGAGAATTGGGAGGGCACTGAGGGTGTTGCTGGTAGCACTGGGGGTTACTGGGAGGGCACTGGGGTTACCGGGGTTACTGGGAGGGCACTGGGGTTACTGGGAGTTACTGGGAGGGCACTGGGGGTTACTGGGAGGACACTGGGGTTACCGGGGTTACTGGGAGGGCACTGGGGTTACTGGGAGGGCACTGGGGTTACCGGGCGTTACTGGGAGGGCACTGGGGGTTACTGGGAGTTACTGGGAGGGCACTGGGAGTTACTGGGAGGGCACTGGGGTTACTGGGAGGGCACTGGGGGTTACCGGGGTTACTGGGAGGGCACTGGGGTTACTGGGGTTACTGGGAGGGCGCGGCTCTGACAGGGAGCGTGGCCTGATCGTGGTCTCGCCCCCAGCCCCGCTCCAAGCCCCGCCCCCCGGAGCCGGACTCCCATTACCAGGAGCTGCAGGGCGCGCGCGCGGATCTCTACAGCGAGCTGAAGCGTTGAGAGTGCCTCCCGCGCCCGCGCCGCCATTAAAGCGCTTTTGGAATCGCTTTTTGCCCGTTTTGCGCCGGTTTCACCCCAAATCCGCGTCCGCTTTTTTAGTGCCGTCGCGCCGCGTGACGTCATCGCGGCGCGCCGGAAGTGCCCCTCAGGCGGGCGGAAGTGCTTGAGGAGCGGTTCAGCCATGGCGGCGGCGGCGCCTCCGGGAGCGGCCGGGCCGGGAATGGCGGCGGAGCTGCGCCCGGGGCCGCGGTGATGGCGGCGGAGCCGCGGCGGTGGCGGGAGGCGGCAGGCCGCGGCCAAGAGCGGCGAGGAGCGGCTGAAGCGAGATGGAGGCGGAGATGGCGCTGTGAGGGGAAGGGAGCGGCGCGGGCGGCATGGCGGGCGGGGCGGGGGTGCTGCCATGGCAACGGGGCGGGGCCTGGGGAGGGGAGGCTGGGGTTGTCATGGCAACGGGGGCGGGGCTTGGCTGGGGAGTGGGGCGGTGCCGTAATAAAGGGGCGGGCTTTGGGCTGCCACGGCAACGGGGGCGGGGCTTGGGGAGTGTGGTGGTGCCATGGTAATGGGGCGGGGCTTCGAGAGGGGAGTGGGTGTTGCCATGGAAACGGGGGCGGGGCTTGGGGAGGGGGAGCCTGGGGTTGTCATGACAACGGGGGGCGGGGCTTGGCTGGGAGAGTGTGGCGGTGACGTAATAAAGAGGTGGGCTTTGGGGTTGCCATGGCAACGGGGGCGGGGCTTGGGGAAGGGGAGTCTGGGGTTGTCATGGCAACGGGGGCGGGGCTTGGGGAGACTGGGTTGCCGTGGCAACGGGGGCGGGGCTTGGGGGGGAAGACTGGGGTTGCCACGGCAACGGGGGGCGGGGCTTGGGGTGGAGTGTGGGAGTGCCTTGGAAACGGGGGCGGGCTTGGGGTTGCCATGGAAACGGGGGCGGGGCTTCGGGAGGGGGAGTGTGGGGTAACCATAGCAACGAGGGCGGGGCCTGGTAACTGGGCGGAGCTTGGGGTTGCTATGGCAACGGGGCGGGGCTTGGGGGTTGCCGTGGCAACAGAGGCGGGGCTTGAGGTTGTGGGAGGGGCAATGTGGGGTTACTCGTCTTTACTGGTTCATACTGGTCTGTGCTGGTCCATACTGGTCTGTACTGGTTCATACTGGTCTGTGCTGGTCCATACTGGCCTGTACTGGTTTTTCTTGGTCCATACTGGCCCATATAGATCCTTACTGGTGCATACTGGTCAGTACTGGTCTTTATTTGTCCGTACTGGTCCTTACTGGTTGTTACTGGTCCGTACTGGCCCATACTGGTCCATACCAGGCTCTACTGGTCTGTATTGGTTTATACTGGTTTATACTGGTACATACTGGTTTATACTGCTCCATGCTGGTCCATACTAGTCCGTACTGGTTCTTACTGGCCCATACTGGTGTGTACTGGTACATGCTGACCCATACTGGTTTATACTGGTCGTTACTTGTCCATATTGGAGTATATTGCTCCATAGTGGTCCATACCGGTCTGTACTGGTCTGTACTGGTCTGTACTGGTCCGTAGTGGTTCATAGTAGTTCATACTGGTCCGTACTGGTTCTTACTGGTTTGTACTGGTGCAGGTTCGAGCAGGAGGTGCTGGGGCTCCTGGCCCCGCCCCCCGGGGGAGCCGCTGGCCCCGCCCCCCCCGTTCTGGGCGGCCAATCATCGCCACCAACACCTACCAGCAGGTGTGGCACCAAATGTCACCTGTCACCAAATGTCACCTGTGTCACCTGTGTCACCTGTGTGTCACCTGAGTGTCACCTGTGTCAGCTGTGTCACCAAATGTCACCTGTGTGTCACCTGTGTCACCTGAGTGTCACCTGTGTCACCTGTGTCACCCGTGTCACCTGTGTCACCTGAGCATCACCAAATGTCACTCGTGTCCCCAATGTCACCAAATGTCCCCAAGTGTCACCTGAGTGTCACCGAATGGCCCCCAGTGTCCTCAAAATGTCAGCAAATTGTCCCCAATCCCCCAATGTCCCCAATGTCCCACTGTCCCCTCTCCCTGTCCCCCCTGTCCCCTCTCAGTGTCCGTCTGTCCCTCTGTCCTCTGTCCCCTGTCCCCCTGTCCCCTCTCTCTGTCCCCCTGTCCCTCAGTGTCCGTCTGTCCCCAGGTCCAGCAGTCCCTCTGTCCCTCTGTCCCCTCAGTGTCCGTCTGTCCCTCAGTGTCCCTCTGTCCCCCTCAGTGTCCGTCTGTCCTCTCAGTGTCCGTCTGTCCCCTCAGTGTCCGCTCTGTCCTCTCAGTGTCCGTCTGTCCCCAGGTCCAGCAGTCCTCTGTCCCCCTCAGTGTCCCCTGTCCCTCAGTGTCCCCTTGTCCCTCTCAGTGTCCGTCTGTCCCCAGGTCCAGCAGTCCCTCTGTCCTCTGTCCCCTGTCCCTCAGTGTCCCCCTGTCCCTCAGTGTCCGTCTGTCCCTCAGTGTCCCCCTGTCCCTCAGTGTCCGTCTGTCCCTCAGTGTCCCCTGTCCCCTCAGTGTCCGTCTGTCCCCTCAGTGTCCGTCCGTCTGTCCCCAGGTCCAGCAGTCCCTCTGTCCCCCTCAGTGTCCGTCTGTCCCCTCAGTGTCCGCTCTGTCCCTCAGTGTCCCCCTGTCCCCTCAGTGTCCGCTCTGTCCCCTCAGTGTCCGTCCGTCTGTCCCCAGGTCCAGCAGTCCTCGAGGCTCGCGCCGCCGCCGCCGCCACCGTCCCGCCTCTTGGGGACGCCCCGTGCCGCTCGTGAGGCCAGGTCGGTAGTCACCGCCGTCTCAAATGTCCCTAAATGACTCCCGGTGTCCCTAAATGTCCTTAAATGTTCCCTAATGTCCTCGGTGCCCTGGTGTCCCTGGTCGTCCCCTAGTCCCCAGCAGTGTCACCGCAGAGGGCACCGATCCTGCGCCCGGCCTTCGTGCCACACTCTGCTGCAGCCGGCCGGGTGAGGGACAGGGGACACTGGGGACACTGGGGGACACTGGGGGATTTGGGGACACTGGGGACATTGGGGACACTGGGGACACTGAGGGATTGGGGGATTTGGGACATTGGGCACACTGGGGACACTGGGGACACTGGGGACAGTGGGGACACTGGGGACACTGGGGGCATTGGGACATTGGGACATGTGGGACAGTGGGGACACTGGGGGATTGGGGACACTGGGGGTATTGGGGACACTGGGGTATTGGGGGCATTGGGGACACTGGGGGACACTGGGGACATTGGGACATTGGGGACACTGGGGACACTGGGGACATTGGGGATTGGGGTTTGGGACATTGGTGCCAATGGTGATGTTGGCATTGGGGACATTTTGGGGACACTGGTTTCACTGGTGTCACTGGTGTCACTGGTGTGTCACTGGTGTCACCGGTGTCACTGATGTGTCATTGGTGTCACTGGTGACTTTGGTGTCACTGGTGTCACTGGGGACACTGGGGACACTGGGGACACTGGGGACACTGGGGACATTGGGGGACATTAGGGACACTGGTGTCACTGGTGCACTGGTGACACTGGGGACATTGGGGTATTGGGATTTGGGGGACATTTTGGGGACACTGGTGCCACTGGTGAGTTGGGTTTGGGAACACTGGGGACACTGGTGTCACTGGTGTAACTGATGTGTCACTGGTGACACTGGTGCCACTGGGGACACTGGGGACATTGGGGGCTTGGGGGATTGGGGCTTGTGGGACACTGGGGGACACTGGGGATACTGGGGACATTGGGGATATTGGGGACACTGGTGTCACTGGTGAGCTGGGATTGGGGACACTGGGGACACTGGTGGACTGGTGTGTCACTGGTGTGTCACTGGTGTGACTGGTGTCACTGTGTGTCACTGGTGTCACTGGTGCCACTGGTGTCACTGGTGTGTCACTGGTGTCACTGGT
Source organism: Luscinia luscinia (assembly GCA_034336685.1). Lineage (NCBI taxonomy): Eukaryota > Metazoa > Chordata > Aves > Passeriformes > Muscicapidae > Luscinia > Luscinia luscinia. Next base: position 20,095 of record JAKWBO010000953.1, read on the forward strand.
GCCACTGGTGTCACTGGTGTCACTGGTGTCACTGGTGTCACTGGTAACATTGGGATTGGGGACACTGGTGTGTTACTGGTGTTACTGGTGCCACTGGTGCCACTGGTGTGTCACTGGTGACACTGGTGTGTTACTGGTGTCACTGGTGTGTCACTGGTGTCACTGGTGTGTTACTGGTGTTACTGGTGTGTCACTGGTGTTACTGGTGTCACTGGTGTCACTGGTGTGTTACTGGTGTGTTACTGGTGTCACTGGTGTGTCACTGGTGTGTCACTGGTGCCACTGGTGACACCGGTGTCCCCTCTGTCCCAGCCGGCCCCGCCCCCGCTGTCCCTGCGCCCCCGGCGCCTATGGTGGGGTGGGGTGGGGTGGGGGTGGCCGCCCTGAGTGCTCTCTCTCCGCCCCCTGCTGCTCGCCTCCCCCACTGCAGAGACCCCCCAGTCCGCTGGGGCGGCGATGGGCGGAGCCATGAGAGCGGCCAGCCCGGTGAGACTGGGAGCACTGGGAGGGACTGGGAGGGACTGGGAGGGGACTGGGAGGGACTGGGAGGGACTGGGATGGGAATGGGAGGGACTGGGAGGGACTGGGAGGGACTGGGATGGGAATGGGAGGGACTGGGAGGGGAATGGGGGTACTGGAGGGGCTGGGAGGACTGGGAGGACTGGGATGGGACTGGGGGGACTGGGGGGACTGGGATGGGAATGGGGAGGGACTGGGAGGACTGGGAGGACTGGGATGGGAATGGGAGGGACTGGGAGGGGAATGGGGGTACTGGGAGGGGCTGGGAGGACTGGGAGGGACTGGGAGGGGCTGGGAGGGACTGGGAGGGGAATGGGAGGGACTGGGATGGGAATGGGAGGGACTGGGAGGGAATGGAGGGACTGAGGGACTGGGGGACTGGGATGGGAATGGAGGGACTGGGAGGGACTGGGAGGGACTGGGATGGGAATGGGAGGGACTGAGGGGAATGGGAGGGACTGGGGGTACTGGGAGGGACTGGGATGGGAATGGGGGAGGGACTGGGAGGGGCTGGGAGGGGCTGGGAGGACTGGGATGGGAAATGGGGGACTGGGAGGGACTGGGAGGGACTGGGGGTACTGGGAGGGGAATGGGAGGGACTGGGGGTACTGGGAGGGACTGGGATGGGAATGGGGGACTGGGAGGGGCTGGGAGGGACTGGGAGGGACTGCGGGAATGGGAGGGACTGGGGGTACTGGGAGGGACTGGGAGGGACTGGGAGGGCATTGGGGGAAACTGGGAGGAACTGGGCATTGATTGCGAGGGACTGGGGGCACGAGGAGAAACTGGGCTGAACTGGAAGGGATTGGGATGTACTGGGAGGACTGGGATAAACTGGGAGGGACTGGGAGGGTTTCTGGGGAGAGTTCCAGGACGAATTTGGGCAGAAATTTGGGATTTTTTTGCTGAATTTGGGGTTTTTGGGCAGAAATTTGGGATTTTTTCGGGCTGTATTTGGGAATTTTTGGGCTAAATTTGGGAGTTTTTGGCCAAATTTGGGACTTTTTTGGCTAAATTGGGGTTTTTTAGGCAAATTTGAGGTTTTTGGGGCAGAAATTTGGAATTTTGGGCTAAATTTGGGATTTTTGGGCTAAATTTGGTTTTTTGGGCCAGAATTTGGGGGTTTTGGGGCAGAAATTTGGAATTTTTCGGGCTGTATTTGGGAATTTTTGGGCTAAATTGTCAATTTTTTGGGAGGAAATTTGGGATTTTTCGGCTGCATTTGGGATTTTAGGCTAAATTTTGACTTTTTTGGCTAAATTTGGCATTTTTTCAGGCTGTATTTGGGGCTTTTGGGCTAAATTTTGGATTTTTTTTGGCTAAATTTGGGGATTTTTTGGGCAGAAATTTGGGATTTTTTGGGGCTGAATTTAGGATTTTTTTTTGCTAAGTTTGGCATTTTTCCAGGCTGTATTTGGGGTTTTTGGGCTGAATTTGGGATTTTTTGGGCTGAATTTGGGGGTTTTGGGCTGAATTTGGGGGTTTTAAAGAAATTTGGGCAATTTTGCCAGCTGAAATTCGGGGGGGTTTTGGGCTGAATTTGGGGTTTTTTGGGCTGAATTTGGGGTTTTTCAGGCTGTATTTGGGGTTTTTTGGGCTGAATTTGGGGTTTTTTGGGCTGAATTTGGGATTTTTTACTAAATTTGGCATTTTTTCAGGCTGTATTTGGGATTTTTTGGGCTGAATTTGACATTTTTTCGGGCTGAATTTGGGGTTTTTTGGGCTGAATTTGGGGTTTTTTGGGCAGAAATATGGGCAATTTTTGGGCTGAATTTGGGATTTTTTGGCTAAATTTGGCATTTTTGAGGCTGTATTTGGGATTTTTTTGGGCTGAATTTGACATTTTTTCGGGCTGAATTTGGGGTTTTTTGGGCTGAATTTGGGGTTTTTTGGCTGAATTTGGGGGTTTTTGGGCAGAAATCTGGGCAATTTTTGGGCTGTATTTGGGATTTTTTGGGCTGAATTTGGCATTTTGGGCTGAATTTGGGGTGCAGCTCTGACCCCCCCGTTTCTCCCCCACGCAGGCGGGGGAGGGGCGCCCAGTGCCCCCTGCCCCCGGGCGGTCAGCGGGACCCGCGCCCTCCCCGGGCCCCCAAGCCCACCCCCGT
>JAKWBO010000954.1:0-22712 GCA_034336685.1 Luscinia luscinia
GAGGAGGTGGCGACCCTCGTGGACCCAAAGGGTCAGAGCCAGCTCAGGCGCTCGCAGTTGTCCTGGGGAGTAGGGGACAAGGGGGCAGGGGAGGAAAGGACAAAGGGACGGGGGACAAGGACAGGGGACAAGGACAAGGGACAAGGGGACAAGGGGACAAGGGGGCAGGGGAGGAAAAGGACAAAGGGACAAGGGACAAAGGATGGGGGACAAGGACAGGGGACAAAGGACAAGGGGACAAGGGACAAGGGACAAGGACAAAGGCACAGGGGACAAAGGACAGGGGACAAGGGACAAGGGACAAGGGACAAGGGGACAAGGGACAAGGACAAAAGGGACAGGGGACAAGGGGACAAGGGACAAAGGGACAAAGGGACAGGGGACAAAGGGACAAGAGGACAAGGGGACAAAGGGACAAGGGGACAAAGGGACAAGGACAAGGGACAAAGGGACAGGGACAGGGGACAAAGGGACAAGGGGACAAAGCACAAGGGGACAAAGGACAAGGGGACAAGGGACAAGGGACAAAGGGACAAGGGGACATGGGACAAAGGACAAGGACAAAGGGACAAGGGACAAAGGGACAAGGGGACAGGGGACAAAGGGCGTGAGGTCACAGGGACGAGGGGACAAAAGGAAAAGGGACAAAGGGATAAAAGGAAAAGGGGACAAAGGGATAAAGGGACAAAGGAGACAAGGGACAAAGGGGTGAGGTCACAGAGACAAGGGACAAGGGACAAAGGACAAGAGGACAAGGGACAAGGCACAAAGGGACAAGGAGACAAAGGGAACAGGGAACAGGTGGACAAGGGATAAAGGGATAAAGGGACAGGGACAGGGGACAAAGGGACAGTGTCCCCACATTGTCCCAAGGTGTCCCTAAGGTGTCCCCAAGGTGTCCTCAGCTGTCCCCAGCTGTTCCCAGGTGTCCCCAGGAGTCCCAGGTGTCCCGGAGTCCCCAGCTGTCCCCAGCTGTTATGGCTGTCCCAGGGTGTCCCCAAGGTGTCCCCAATGTCCCCAATGTCCACAATGTCCCCAATGTCCCAAATGTCCCCAGGTGTCCCCAATGTCCCCAGTGTTCCCAGCTGTCCTGTGGCTGTCCCCAATGTCCCCAGGTGTCCCCAGCTGTCCCCGTGGCTGTCCCCAATGTCCCCAATGTCCCCAGCTGTCCCCAGTGTCCCCAGGGTGTCCCCAGGGTGTCCCTAAGGTGTCCCCAATGTCCCCAGGTGTCCCAGCTGTCCCGTGGCTGTCCCCAATGTCCCCAATGTCCCCAGCTGTCCCCAGTGTCCCCAATGTCCCCAAGGTGTCCCCAATGTCCCAGGCTGTCCCAGCTGTCCCCCAGCTGTCCCAAGGTGTCCCCAATGTCCCTAATGTCCCAATGTCCCCAGGCTGTCCCCAGCTGTCCCAGATGTCCCCAATGTCCCCAGCTGTCCCGTAGCTGCCCCAGCTGTCCCCAGGGTGTCCCCAGGTGTCCCAAGGTGTCCCCAATGTCCCCAATGTCTCAGCTGTCCCAGGTGTCCCCAATGTCCCCAGCTGTCCCAGTGTCCCCAGTGTCCCAGCTGTCCCGTGGCTGTCCCAATGTCCCCAATGTCTAGCTGTCCCCAGTGTCCCCAGTGTCCCCAGGCTGTCCCCAGTGTCCCCAGCTGTCCCCAGTGTCCCCAGGTGTCCCAGGGTGTCCCCAAGGTGTCCCCAATGTCCCCAGTGTCCCAAATGTCCCAGTGTCCCCAATGTCCCCAATGTCCCAGCTGTCCCCAGTGTCCCCAGTGTCCCAGCTGTCCCCAGTGTCCCCAGTGTCCCCAGGCTGTCCCCAGTGTCCCCAGTGTCCCCACCTTGTCGGGCTGCGCCGCCCGCGCAGCTCCTCGATCCAGCGGTCGCTCGGCCAGGGAGGAGCAGCCGAAGGAGCGGCTGCCGGCGGAGTGATCACCTGGGGACACGGGGACACTAGGGAACACCGAGGACACCAGGGGACACTGAGGGACACCAGGGGCTCTGAGGGACAGGAGGGACAGTGAGGGACACTGAGGACATGAGGACACCAGGGGACACTGAGGGACACTGAGGGGACAGTGAGGGGACACTGAGGGGACACTAGGAGACACGAGAGACGGGAAGGGGACACTGAGGGGACACTGAGGGGACACTGAGGGGACACTGAGGGACACTGGAGGACAGGAGGGGACAGAGGACACCAGGGGACACCAGGGATACTGAGGGACACCAGGGGACACTGAGGGGACACCAGGGGACACCAGGGGACACTGAGGGGACACCAGGGGACACTGAGGGGACAGTGAGGGGACATGAGGGGACAGGAGGGGATAGTGAGGGAGACAAGGGGACATTGAGGAGTGACACTGAGGGGACACTGAGGGACAGTGAGGGGACACTGAGGGACAGTGGGAGACACGAGGGACGGGGAAGGGGACACTGAGGGACAGTGAGGGGACAGGAGGGACAATGGGAGACACGAGGGGACATTGAGAGGACAGTGAAGGGGACAGGGGAAGAGGGGACAGGGAGGGGACACTGAGGGGACAGTGAGGGACAGAGGGACAGTGAGGGGTGACACTGAGGGGACACTGAGGGGACAGTGAGGGGACAGGAGGGGACAGTGAGGGAGGGGACACTGTGGGCACGCTGAGAGTGACAGAGACACTGAGGGGACACGAAGGGATACGAGGGACACTGAGGGGACAGGAGGGACAGGAGGGGACAGGAAGGGGCACAGAGAGAGAGAGAGGACACTGGGGGGACAATGAGAGGTGACACTGAGGGGACACTGAGAGTGACAGGGACACTGAGGGGGACACTGAGGGACACTGAGGGGTGACAGGGACACCACGACAGGGACAGGGTGGCTGCGTGTCCCTGGTTAAGGATCAGTCTGGGGAGCTCTGGGTGCCATTTTTGGGCTCCAGTTTCCATTTTTGGTGTCTGGTTTCCATTTTTGGGTCTCTAGTTTCCATTTTTGCGCTCCTATTGCCATTTTTGGGTCCCTATTTGCCATTTTGGGTCCCTAGTTTCCATTTTTGGTCTCCAGTTGCCATTTTTGGGTCCCTATTTGCCATTTTGGGTCCCTAGTTTCCATTTTGGTCTCAGTTGCCATTTTGGGTCTCTAGTCCATTTGGGCCTAGTGCCATTTTGGGTCCCTATTTGCCATTTTTGGTCCTAGTTGCCATTTTGGGGCTCTATTTGCCATTTTGGGCTAGTTTCCATTTTGTGTCCCTAGTTTTCCATTTTTGGGCCCTGGGTGCCATTTTGGGTCCCTATTTGCCATTTTGGCTCAGTTGCCATTTTGGGGTCTCTAGTTTCCATTTTGGGCCCTAGGTGCCATTTGGGTCCCTATTTATTGCCATTTTGGGTCCCTATTTGCCATTTTTGGGTCCCTAGTTTCCATTTTGGACTCCAGTTGCCATTTTTGTTCTCCTATTGCCATTTTTGATCTCTAGTTTCCATTTTTGGGTCCCTATTTGCCATTTTTGGGTCCCTAGTTGCCATTTTGGGTCCCTATTTGCCATTTTGTGCTCCTATTGCCATTTTTGGGTCCCTATTTGCCATTTTGGACTCCAGTTGCCATTTTGTTCCTATTGCCATTTTGGTCTCTAGTTTCCTATTTGGACTCAGTTGTTTTGGGTCCCTATTTGCCATTTTTGGTCTCTAGTTTCCATTTTTGGTCCCTATTTGCCATTTTGTTCTCCTATTGCCATTTTTGATCTCTAGTTGCCATTTTGGGCTCCAGTTTCCATTTTGGGTCCCTCGTTGCCATTTCCTGCCCGTGCCTGGAAGCGAAGCGCTGCCCCACCACGCTGCCGTGCACTGGCCGCACGGTCACCTCGTCCCCGGTCACGTCCAGCCCGGGCGGGGGCACCAGGGACTCGCGGGAGCCGCTGCTGGGGGGGACCCTGGGGGGACACCAGTGTCACCAGGACCCCAAAAAACGGGACAGGAGTGTCACCAGGACCCCAAAATGGGACCCTGGGGGGACAGGATTGTCACTGGGACCCCAGAAAGGGACACTGAGGGGACACGAGTGTCACTGGGACCCCAAAAGGGACACTGAGGGACAGGAGTGTCACTGGGATCCCAAAATGGGACACTGAGGGACACGGGGTGTCACTGGGATCCCAAAAACGGGACAGGAGTGTCACTGGGACCCCAAAATGGGACACTGAGGGGACAGGGGTGTCACTGGGATCCCAAAAAGGGACAGGAGTGTCACCAGGACCCCAAAATGGGACACTGAGGGACAGGAGTGTCACCAGGATCCCAAAAAGGGACACTGAGGACAGAGTGTCACCAGGATCCCAAAATACGGGGACAGGGTGTCACCAGGATCCCAAAAGACACTGGGGGACAGAGTGTCACCAGGATCCCCAAAATGGGACACTGGGGGGACACGAGTGTCACTGGGATCCCAGAAAGGGACACTGAGGGGACAGGAGTGTCACCAGGACCCCAAAATGGGACCCTAGGGGGACACCAGTGTCACTGGGATGCCAAAATGGGACAGAATGTCACCAGGATCCCAAAATGGGACACTGAAGGGACAGGGTGTCACTGGGATCCCAAAAATGGGACATGAGTGTCACCAGGACCCCAAAATGGGACACTGAGGGACACAGGGTGTCACTGGGATCCCAAAATGGGACACTGAGGGACAGGAGTGTCACCAGGATCCCAAAAAGGGACACTGAGGGGACAGGGGTGTCACCAGGATCCCAAAAAGGGACATGGAGTGTCATCAGGACCCCAAAAGGGACACTGAGGGACAGGAGTGTCACTGGGACCCCAGAAAGGGACACTGGGGGACACCAGTGTCACCAGGACCAAAAAACAGGACAGGATTGTCACCAGAACCCCAAAAGGGACACTGAGGGGACAGGAGTGTCACTGGGGACCCCAAAAATGGGACACGAGTGTCACCAGGATCCCAAAAAATGGGACAAGAGTGTCACTGGGATCCCAAAAAACGGGACAGGAATGTCACTGGGACCCCAAAAGGGACTCTGAGGGGACACGAGTGTCACTGGGACCCCAAAATGGGACACTGAGGACAGGGTGTCACCAGGATCCCAGAAAGGGACAGGAGTGTCCACCTGGGACCCCAGGGACACTGACGCGGGACACTGAGCGCCACTGCGATCCCACACAGGGACACTGAGGCGACTACAAGTGTCACCAGGATCCCACAAAGGGACAGGAGTGTCACAGGACCCAGAAATGGGGACAGGGACAGGGTCACCAGGGACCCAGGGACAGGGAGCAGGGACAGGGACAGGGACAGGACGCCAGGGACAGTGACAGGGACAAGGAGTCACAGGAGCCCAGGAAGGGACAGGGACAGGGACAGGGACAGGACATGGGACACGGGGACAGGAGAGGGACAGGGACCCAGGACAGGGGACAGTGAGAGGGACAGGAGGTGACACTGGGACCCCAATGGGGACAGGTGAGCAGGGACAGGAGGGACAGGGACAGGGACAGGGACAGGAGTGACAGGAGGACACAGGGACAGGGACAGGAGGGACAGGGACACAGGGATCACAGGACAGGGACAGGAGTGGACAGGGACAGCGGAAAGGGACAGGAATGGGGACAGGGACAAGGGACAGGAGAGTGACAGGGACAGGGACAGGGACAGGGACAGGGACAGGGACAGTGACAGGGACAGGAGGGACAGGGACTCGCCTGAGGGTCACAGCAGGACAGGGACAGGCAGGGACAGGGACAGGGACAGGAGGGGACAGGGACAGGGACAGGGACAGGAGGGACAGGGACAGGGACAGGAGGGACAGGGACAGGGACAGGGACAGTGACAGGGACAGGAGGACAGGGACAGTGACAGGGACAGGGACAGGGACAGGAGGACAGGGACAGTGACAGGGACAGGGACAGGGACAGGGACAGGAGGGACAGGGACAGTGACAGGGACAGTGGACAGGGACAGGGACAGGGACAGGAGGGACAGGGACAGTGACAGGGACAGGAGGGACAGGGACAGGGACAGGAGGGACAGGGACAGGGACAGGGACAGGAGGGGACACAGGGACAGGGACAGGGACAGGAGGGGACACAGGGACAGGAGGGACAGTGACAGGGACAGAGGGACAGGGACAGGGACAGGGAGGGGACACAGGTGACAGGGAAGTGACACAGGGACAAGGGAGTGACACAGGTGACACAGGGACAGGGAGGGACACAGGGACAGGGACAGGAGGGGACACAGGGACAGGGGAGGGGACAGTGACAGGTGACAGGGAGGGTGACACAGGGACAGGGAGGTGACACAGGGACAGGGGAGGTGACGAGGGACAAGGGAGGTGACACAAGTGACACAGGGACAGGGAGGTGACACAAGGATGGGGAGGTGACACAAGTGACACAGGGACAGGGAGGTGACACAGGTGACAAGGACAGGTGACACAGGTGACACAGGGACAGCGAGGGGACACAGGTGACGGGGAGTGACACAGGTGACAGGGAGGTGACACAGGGAGGTGACACAGGTGACACAGGGACAGGGAGGGGACACAAGGATGGGGAGGTGACACAAGTGACACGGGGACGGGGAGTGACACAGGTGACAAGGACAGGTGACACAGGTGACACAGGGACAGTGAGGGGACACAGGTGAGGGAGGTGGCGCGGGTGACACAGGGACAGGTGACACAGGTGACAAGGAGGTGACACAGGTGACACAGGTGACACAGGTGACACAGGTGACGGGAGGTGGCGCAGGTGACACAGGTGACACAGGGGAGTGACAAGGTGACAAGGACGCGCTGTCCCACCTTGGCGCTGCCGGGCTGGCAGCTCAGGGGCGGGCTCGTCCTCGGGGCGGTGACACGGGGCGGTGACATCGGAGGTGGCACTGCCAGCGCGGGCCCTGCTGCGCCAGGGGGCCTGGGGACAGCGGGGACATTTGGGGACAGCGGGGACATTTGGGGACATTGGGGACACTGGGGACACTGGGGACAGTGGGGACAGTGGGGACATTGGGGACATTGGGGACATTGGGGACATTTGGGGACACTGGTGACAATTGGCGACATTGGTGACAATTGGTGACATTGGGGACATTAGGGGACATTGGGGGGATTGGTGACAGTCGGGACACTGAGAGGACATTGGGGACATTGGGGATATTGGGGACATTGGTGACACCGGTGACACTGGTGACACTGGTGACACTGAGGTGACACTGAGGTGACATTTGGTGACATTGGGGACACTGGTGACACTGGGGACACTGGTGACAGTGGTAACAGTGACACCGGTGACACTGGTGACATTTGGTGACATTTGGTGACACTGAGGTGACACCGGTGACACTGAGGAGACACTGAGGTGACACTGGGGTGACAATTGGTGACACTGAGATGACACTGAGGTGACACTGGTGACACTGAGGTGACAATTGGTGACACTGAAGTGACAATTGGTGACAATGGTGACATTTGGTCACACTGAGGTGACACTGAGGTGACAATTGGTGACACTGAGGTGACATTTGGTGACAATTGGTGACACTGAGGTGACACTTGGTGACACCGGTGACACTGAGGTGACACTGGGGACACTGGGGACAGTGGTGACACTGACACTGGATACACTGAGGTGACACTGGTGACACTGAGGTGACACTGGTGACACTGAGGTGACAATTGGTGACACTGAGGTGACAATTGGCTGACACTGATGACACTGAGGTGACACCGGTGACACTGAGGTGACAATTGGTGACACTGGTGACACTGAGGTGACACCGGTGACACTGAGGTGACAATTGGTGACACTGGTGACACTGAGGTGACACTGGTGACACTGAGGTGACACTGAGGTGACACGGGTGCCACCCGCTGTCCCCACCCACCTCCTCGTCCCGCGGCACCAGCCGTCCGTCCAGCAGCGCGAACCGCGACGCGTCCCACACGGCATCGGGTGGCACCGGGACTGTCCCCGAGGGTGGCACTGAGGGGACACGGTGACATCGGGTGACACCGGGACTGTCCCCGAGGGTGGCGCTGAGGGGACACAGTGGGCGCGGTGGCACCGGGACTGTCCCTGAGGGTGGCACTGAGGGGACACGGGGTGGCACTGGTGGCACCGGACTGTCCCCGAGGGTGGCACTGAGGGGACACGGAGGGGGCGGGGTGGCACCGGGACTGTCCCTGAGGGTGGCACTGAGGGGACACGGGGTGGCACTGGTGGCACTGGGACTGTCCCCGAGGGTGGCACTGAGGGGACACGGTGACATCGGTGGCACCGGTGGCAGCGCCACCGGGACGATGGCAGGGGTGTGGTGACACCGAGGGAGAGGTGACAGTGACACAGTGACAAATGACAGTGACACAGTGACATCGCCCAAAATCCATCACCCCAAAATCCATCACCCCAAAATCCATCACCCCACACCCCAAATACTCCCAAAATTCACACCGCACACCCAAAAATCCATCAATTCCACCCCAAAATCCACCCCAAATACCCCAAAATCCGCCACCCCAAACCCCCAAAACACCCTAAAAACACCCCAAAACTTTTTGGCCACCCCAAAACTTTCTGACCACCCCAAACCCGCTCCCCTCACCTGCCCCTCCTCTCGCCGCCGTCTCCGCCCTCCTCCTGCCCAATCACCCCAAAATCCATCGATTCCATCCCCAAAAACCCCAAATCCACCAATTCCATCCCCAAAAACGCCAAAACCAAAATTCCACCCCCAATCATCCCAAAATTCATCGATTCCTTCCCAAATACCCCAAAATCCATCAATTCCATCCCTAATTATCCCAAAATTCACACCCCACACACCAAAATCCATCAATTCCACCCCCAAACACCCCAAATCCACATCCCACATCCCAAAATCCATCAATTCCACCCCCAAATCACCCCAAAATCCATCGATTCCAGCCCAAAAACCCCAAAATCCGTCACCCCGCACCCCAAATCACCCCAAAACTTTTTGGCCACCCCAAACCCGCCCCTCACCTGCCCTCCCTCTAGCCGTACGTCTCTCGCCCCTCCTCCTGCCCAATCACCCCAAAATCCACCGATTCCATCCCCAAAACCCCAAAACCAAAAATTCCACCCCAAATACCCCAAAATTCATCAATTCCACTCCTAATTATCCCAAAATCCATCATCCCACGCCCAAAATTACCTCCCTCACCCATAATCACCCCAAAATCCATCATTCCACACCCCAAAATCCATCAATTCCACCCCTAAATTTCCCCAAAACCCATCGATTCCATCCCCAAAAACCCCAAAATCCATCAATTCCACCCCCAAAACACCCCAAAACTTTTGGCCACCCCAAACCGCGCCCCTCACCTGCCCCTCCCTCTCGCCGCCGTCTCCCTCGCCCCTCCTCCTGCCCAATCACCCCAAAATCCATCGCCCCACACCCCAAATCACCCCAAAACCAAAAATTCCACCCCCAATCATCCCAAAATTCATCACCCCACACCCATAATCACCCCAAAATCCACCAATTCCACCCCAAATAACCTAAAATTCGCACCCCACATCCCCAAATCCATCAATTCCATCCCTAAATACCCCAAAATTAATCAATTCCACCCCAAATCCCCCAAACCCACCACCCCAAACCCCAAAATCCACCCCAAATACCCCAAAATCCGCCACCCCAAACCCCCAAAAACACCCCAAAACTTTTTGGCCACCCCAAAACTTTCTGACCACCCCAAACCCGCCCCCTCACCTGCTCCCTCCTCTCGCTTACGTCTCCTCGCCTCCTCCTGCCCAATCACCCCAAAATCCACCGATTCCATCCCCAAAAACCCCAAAACCAAAATTCCACCCCAAATACCCCAAAATTCATCAATTCCACTCCTAATTATCCCAAAATCCATCATCGCACGCCCCAAAATCCATCAATTCCACCCCTAAATTACCCCAAAACCCATCGATTCCATCCCCAAAAACCCCAAAATCCACCACCCCAAACCAACCCAAACACCCCAAAACTTTTTGGCCACCCCAAAACTTTCTGACCACCCCAAACCGCGCCCCTCACCTGCCCCTCCTCTCGCCGCCGTCTCCGCGCCCCCTCCTCCTGCCCAATCACCCCAAAATCCATCGCCCCGCACCCCAAATCACCCCAAAATCCATCAATTCCATCCCCAAAAACCCCAAAATCCATCAATTCCACACCCCAAATACCCCAAAATTCACCCCACACCTCAAAATCCATCAATTCCACCCCAAATCCCCAAATTAATCACCCACATCCCAAATACCCCCAAAATTCACACCCCACACCCCAAAATCCACCAATTCCACCCCAAATACCCCAAAATTCATCACCCCACACCTCAAATCCATCAATTCCACCCATAACCACCCCAAAATCCGTCACCCCAAACCCCCACCCAAAATCCACATCCCACATCCCAAAATCCATCAATTCCACACCCGAATTACCCCAAACCCATCAATCCCACCCCTAATTATCCCAAAATTCACCACCCCACACTCATAATCACCCCAAATCCATCCCCAAATACCCCAAAATCCATCACCACACCCAAAAATCCATCAATTCCACCCCAAAATGCCCCAAAATTCATCACCCCGCACCCCAAATCCATCAATTCCACCCATAATCACCCTAAAACCCACCACCCCAAACCCCCAAAACACCCCAAAACTTTCTGGCCACCCCAAAACCCGCTCCCCTCACCTGCCCCCTCCCCACTCGCGCGTCTCCTCGCCCCTCCTCCTGCCCAATCACCCCAAAATCCATCACCCCACACCCCAAATCACCCCAAAATCCATCAATTCCATCCCCAAAACCCCAAAATCCATCAATTCCACACCCAAATACCCCAAAATTCACACCCCACACCCCAAAATTCATCAATTCCATCCACAAATACCCCAAACCCATCGATTCCACCCCCAAATCCCCAAAACCCACCACCCCAAACCCCAAAATCCACCCCAAATACCCCAAAATCCATCAATTCCACCCCAAAAACACCCCAAAACTTTTGGCCACCCCAAACCAGCGCCCCCTCACCTGCCCCTCCTCTCGCCGTCTCCGCGCCCCCTCCTCCTGCCCAATCACCCCAAAATCCATCAGTTCCACCCCAAAACCCCAAAACCAAAATTCCACCCCAAATACCCCAAAATCCATCAATTCCACCCTAAATTTCCCTAAAACCCATCGATTCCATCCCCAAAACCCCAAAACCCACCCCAAATACCCCAAAACCCACCACCCCAAACCAACCCAAATACCCCCAAAACACCCCAAAACTTTCTGGCCACCCCAAACCGCCCCCTCACCTGCCCCTCCCTCTCGCGCGTCTCTCGCCCCCTCCTCCTGCCCAATCACCCCAAAATCCATCAATTCCACCCCAAATCACCCCAAAATCCATCAGTTCCCTCCCCAAAACCCCCAAAATCCATCAATTCCATCCACAAATACCCCCAAAATTCACACCCCACACACCAAAATCCATCAATTCCATCCCCAAAAACCCCAAAACCCATCGATTCCACCCCCAAATCCCCCAAAACCCACCACCCCAAACCCCAAAAACACCCCAAAACTTTCTGGCCACCCCAAAGCGCGCCCCCTCACCTGCCCCCTCCTCTCGCTTGCCGTCTCCGCCCCCCTCCTCCTGCCCAATCACCCCAAAATCCATCGCCCCACACCCCAAATCACCCCAAAATCCATCAATTCCATCCCCAATTTATCCAAAACCCCAAAATCCACCAATTCCATTCCCAAAAACCCCAAAATCCATCGATTCCATCCACAAATACCCCAAAATTCATCATCCCACATCCCAAAATCCATCAATTCCACCCCCAAAACACCCCAAATCCGTCACCCCGCACCCCAAATTACCCCAAAATCCATCAAATCCACCCCAAATACCCCAAAACCCACCACCCCAAACCCCCAAAAACACCCCAAAACTTTCTGGCCACCCCAAAACTTTCTGGCCACCCCAAACCGCGCCCCTCACCTGCCCCCTCCCTCTCGCCCGCCGTCTCCTCGCCCCTCCTCCTGCCCAATCACCCCAAAATCCATCGCCCCACACCCCAAATCACCCCAAAACCCATCGATTCCTTCCCGAATACCCCAAAATTCATCAATTCCACCCCTAATTATCCCAAAATTCATCACCCCATACCCATAATCACCCCAAATCCACCTCCAAATCCCCCAAAATTAATCACCCACATCCCAAATACCCCAAAATTCACACCTCACACACCAAAATCCATCAATTCCACCCCCAAATCACCCCAAAACCCATCGATTCCATCCCCAAAACCCCAAAATCCATCAATTCCACCCCAAAAACACCCCAAAACTTTCTGGCCACCCCAAAACTTTTGGCCCCCAAACCGCGCCCCCTCACCTGCCCCTCCCTCTCGCCGCCGTCTCCGCCCCTCCTCCTGCCCAATCACCCCAAAATCCACCAATTCCATCCCCAAAAACCCCAAAACCAAAAATTCCACCCCAATCATCCCAAAATTCATCACCCCACACCCAAAATCACCCCCAAAACCCATCGATTCCTTCCCCAAATACCCCAAAATCCATCAATTCCATCCCTAATTATCCCAAAATTCACACCCCACACACCAAAATCCATCAATTCCACCCCCATATCCACCCCCAAATCCCCCAAATTAATCACCCACATCCCAAATACCCCAAAATTCACACCCCACACCCCAAAATTCATCAATTCCACCCCAAAACACCCCAAAATTCACACCCCACAACCCAAAATCCATCAATTCCACCCCAAAACACCCCAAAATCCATACCCCGCACCCCCAAATCACCCCAAAACTTTCCGGCCACCCCAAACCGCGCCCCTCACCTGCCCCCTCCCTCTCGGGGCCGTCTCCTCGCCCCTCCTCCTGCCCAATCACCCCAAAATCCATCAATTCCATCCACAAATACCCCAAAATTCACACCCCACACACCAAAATCCATCAATTCCACCCCAAAATCCACCCCAAATACCCCAAAACCCACCACCCCAAACCAACCCAAATACCCCAAAACTTTTGGCCACCCCAAAACTTTCTGACCACCCCAAACCCGCCCCCTCACCTGCCCCCTCCCTCTCGCCGTCTCCTCGCCCCTCCTCCTGCCCAATCACCCCAAATCCATCGCCCCACACCCCAAATCACCCCAAAATCCATCAATTCCACCCCCAAAAACACCCCAAAACTTTTGACCACCCCAAACCCGCCCCCTCACCTGCCCCTCCCTCTCGCCGTCTCCGCGCCCCCTCCTCCTGCCCAATCACCCCAAAATCCACCCCAAATACCCCCAAAACCCACCACGCCAAACCACCCCAAATACCCCAAAACACCCCAAAACTTTCTGGCCCCCAAACCGCGCCCCCTCACCTGCCCCCTCCTCTCGCCGTCTCCTCGCCCCTCCTCCTGCCCAGGTACCGCTGCAGCGCCGGCGCCGCCCTCGCCCCCGCGTGTCCCCGCGCGTCCCTTGCGCGTCCCCGCGTGTCCCCGCGCGTCCCCGCCGCTTTTGGGCCACTTGGAAGGGGCGGAAAACGCCCTTCGGAACAGCGAGCGCCGCTCGCCCGCCCCGCTGTCGCCGCCGCTGTCGCGACAGGCGCCGGCCCCGCCGCCGGGGTGGCTGTGGGAGCGCGCCCAGCCCGGCAGCCGCGCTTCAGCGCCCGCTCCCCGGGGACCCCCCGCGTTTTTGGGGGTCCCCCCCTGAGCTGGGGTTCGCCACTTGTAGGTTTTGAGCAGGGCGGGGGATGCGGGGTGGGATCCATCTGTGGGGGAGAGGGAGTGGGTTTGGGGGTCCGGGGGTGGGTTTGGGGTTTGGGGGTTCGGGGAGTGATTTTGGGGGGTCCCGGGAGTGGGTTTGGGGTTTTGGGGTTTTGGGGGATGGGGTTTGGGGGGTCTCCGGGGGTGGGTTTGGGGTTTTGGGGGTCCCGGGGTGGGTTTGGGGTTTGGGGGTCCTGAGGGTGGGTTTGGGGTTTGGGGGTCCTGGGGTGGGTTTGGGGGTCCCGGGGGTGGGTTTGGGGTTTTAGGGGTCCTAGGAGTGGGTTTGGGTTTGGGGTTTTGGGGAGTGGGTTTTGAGGGTCCCAGGGGGTGGGTTTGGGGTTGGGGGTTCGGGAGTGATTTTGGGGGTCCCAGAGGTGGGTTTGGGGGTGGATTTGGGGTTTTGGGGGTCCTGGGGGTGGATTTGGGGTTTAAGAGGGGGTCTCGGGGGGTGGGTTTGGGGTTTGGGGTTTTGGGGAGTGGGTTTTGGGGGTCCCAGAAGGTGGGTTTGGGGTTTGGGGGGTCCCGGGGGTGGGTTTGGGGTTTAAGGGGGATTCCAGGGTGGGTTTGGGGTTGAATTAAGGGGTTTTGGGGGGTCCTGGAGGTAGGTTTGGGGTTGGATTTGGGGTTTTGGGGGTTCAGGGGGTGGATTTGGGGTTTTAAAGGGAGTCCCAAAGGGGTGGGTTTGGGGTTTTAGGGGAATCCCAGGGGTGGGTTTGGAGTTTGGGGGTTCGGGAGTGATTTTGGGGGTCCCGGGGGTGGATTTGGGGTTTTGGGGAGTCCCAAAGTGGGTTTGGGGTTTTAAGAGGTCCTAGAGGTGGGTTTGGGGTTTAGGGGAGTCCAAAGTGGGTTTGGGGTTTTGGAAATTCCAGAGGTGGGTTTAGGGTTGGATTTGGGGTTTTGGGGAGTCCTGGAGGTGGGTTTGGGGTTGGATTTGGGGTTTTAAAGGGAGTTCAGAGAGTGGGTTTGGGGTTTAAGGGGTCCGGGGAGTGGGTTTGGGGTTTGGGGTTTGGAAGTGGGTTTGGGGGTCCCAGAAAGGTGGGTTTGGGGTTTTGGGGGTCCCGGGAGTGGGTTTGGGGTTTGGGGTTTGGGGAGTGATTTTGGGGGGTCCCGGGGGTGGGTTTGGGGTTTTGGGGGTCCCAGAGGTGGGTTTTGGGGTTTGGGGGTTCAGGGAGTGATTTTTGGGGGGTCTCGGGGTGGGTTTGGGGATGGATTTGGGGTTTTGGGGGGTTTAGGAGGTGGGTTTGGGAGTGGTGGGATGGGGGAGTAATTTGGGGGTTTCAGGGATGGATTTGGGGGTGGGTTTGAGGTTTGGGGGGGAGTCCGGGGTGGGTTTGGGGTTTGGGAGGTTCGGGGAGTGATTTTGGGGGGTCCGGGGGTGGATTTGGGATTTTGGGGGTCCCAGGGGTGGGTTTGGGGTTTTGGGGGGTCCCAGGGGTGGGTTTGGGGTTGGATTTGGGGTTTTGGGGAGTCCCTTGGGTGGGTTTGGGGAGGCGGGGTGGGGGAACAACTTTGGGGGTCCAGGGCTTGGATTTTGGGGAGGTGGGATGGGGAGTTGAGTTTGGGGGATCCAGGGATGGATTTGGGGTTTTGGGGGGATGGGGAGGTGGAATTTTTGGGGTTGATGATTTTGGGGGTCCAGGGATGGATTTTGGGGGTTGATGATTTTTGGGGGGGTCCAGGGATGGATTTTTGGGGTTGATGATTTTGGGGTGGATGACTGGGGGGTCCAGGGATGGATTTTGGGGGTTGATGATTTTGGGGGTCCAGGGATGGATTTTTGGGGGTTGATGATTTTGGGGGTCCAGGGATGGATTTTTGGGAGTTGATGATTTTGGGGGGTCCGGGATGGATTTTGGGGGTCCAGGGATGGATTTTGGGGTTGATGATTTTGGGGTTGATGATTTTGGGGGTTGATGATTTTGGGGTCCAGGGATGGATTTTGGGGGCGCTGTTTGGGGGAGTCACCCCCAACGTGGCACCCCACATCTGTAGGGTCTCCCCAAATTCCTGAGGTGGCCCTGCCCAGCCGGGGTGGGGACGACAGGGGACAGGGGGACACGGGGACAGGACAGAGGGACAGGGGGACATGGGGACAGACGGACAGAGGGAGAGAGGGACAGAGGGACAGAGGGACAGAAGGACAGAGGGACAGGGGGACAAGGTGACAGGACAGAAGGACATGGGGACAATGTGACATGGGGACATGGGGACAGAAGGACATGGGGACAGACGGACAAAGTGACACCGTGACAGGGGACAGGACAGGAGGACAGAGGGACAGAAGGACAGGGTGACAGGACAGGGGGACACGGTGACACTGTGACATGGGGACAGAGGGACAGAGGACAAATGGACAGAGGACAGGGTGACAGGACAGAGGGATATGGGGACAATGTGACATGGGGACAGGACAGGGGACAGGGGACAGGACAGAGGGACATGGGGACAGACGGACAGAGGGACAATGTGACAGGGGGACAGACGGACGGGGGACAGAGGACAAAGGGACAGGACAGGGGACAGAGGGACAGAGGGACAGACGGACGAGGGTCAGGGGGGACAGAGGACGGGGACAGAGGGACGGGGTAACAGGACAGGGGACACGGTGACACTGTGACATGGGGACAGGGGACAGAGGACAGAGGACAGAGGGACACGGGGACAATGTGACATGGGGACAGAGGGACAGGACAGAGGGACAGAGGGACAGGACAGACGGATAGAGGGACAGGGGGACAGGACAGACAGAAGGACGCGGCGACATCTGCCCCCCCCACGCGCAGCACCGGAGGCGCTTCCGTCGCTCCCCAACCGCGCTTCCCCTCCCCACCCCTCCCCCTACCCCCCGCTCTTTGGGGACCCCTTGTCCCCCTCACCGGGGGGAGGGACACAGACCCCCCACGCCACCCCCGCGCTTTGTCACCCATTTGTCACCAGCACCCCAAAAAAATTTTGAGGTCACCCCCACACTTCCCCCTCCCCACCCCAGGATGCTGCGAGACCCCCGAAAAGGATTTTTTTGGGGGGGGATTTTTGGAAGGGGGGAGGAGGAATTTTGGGGACTGCCCATCCCCCCACCCCTAACACCCCCAAAAATGTCCCCGCGCTACCTCCGCGCGCGGCTCCGGTTCCTGTCGCGCCTTCCCCACGTGACCGCGCGGGAGTTTCAGTCACACCCTCACCTCTCCTCCCTCCTCCAATCAGGGCGCGGAGGTGACAATTTGGGGGGGTGGGCGGGTCCCCAAATAGCTCCCTCCCCCAGCCCGTGCCTCAGTTTCCCTCCAGCCTCAGTTTCCCTCAGCCTCAGTTTCCCCCGTGCCTCAGTTTCCCTCCAGCCTCAGTTTCCCCCGTGCCTCAGTTCCCCCGTGCCTCAGTTTCCCTCCAGCCTCAGTTTCCCCCGTGCCTCAGTTTCCCTCCAGCCTCAGTTTCCCTCCAGCCTCAGTTTCCCCCGTGCCTCAGTTTCCCTCCAGCCTCAGTTTCCCCCGTGCCTCAGTTTCCTCCAGCCTCAGTTTCCCTCCAGCCTCAGTTTCCCCGTGCCTCAGTTTCCCTCCAGCCTCAGTTTCCCCCGTGCCTCAGTTTCCCCCCGTGCCTCAGTTTCCCCCGTGCCTCAGTTTCCCCCCGTGCCTCAGTTTCCCTCCAGCCTCAGTTTCCCTCGTGCCTCAATTTCCCTCCAGCCTCAGTTTCCCTCCAGCCTCAGTTTCCCCCGTGCCTCAGTTTCCCCCGTGCCTCAGTTTCCCTCCTGCCTCAGTTTCCCTCCAGCCTCAGTTTCCCCCGTGCCTCAGTTTCCCCCGTGCCTCAGTTTCCCTCCAGCCTCAGTTTCCCCGTGCCTCAGTTTCCCCGTGCCTCAGTTTCCCTCCAGCCTCAGTTTCCCTCCAGCCTCAGTTTCCCCGTGCCTCAGTTTCCTCCAGCCTCAGTTTCCCCCGTGCCTCAGTTTCCCTCCTGCCTCAGTTTCCCTCCAGCCTCAGTTTCCCCCGTGCCTCAGTTTCCCCGTGCCTCAGTTTCCCCCGTGCCTCAGTTTCCCCCGTGCCTCAGTTTCCCTCCAGCCTCAGTTTCCCTCCAGCCTCAGTTTCCCCCGTGCCTCAGTTTCCCTCCAGCCTCAGTTTCCCCCGTGCCTCAGTTTCCCCGTGCCTCAGTTTCCTCCAGCCTCAGTTTCCTCCTGCCTCAGTTTCCCTCCAGCCTCAGTTTCCCCCGTGCCTCAGTTTCCCTCCTTCCTCAGTTTCCCCCGTGCCTCAGTTTCCCTGTGCCTCAGTTTCCCTCAGCCTCAGTTTCCCCCCGTGCCTCAGTTTCCCCCGTGCCTCAGTTTCCCCCGTGCCTCAGTTTCCCCCGTGCCTCAGTTTCCCTCCAGCCTCAGTTTCCCCCGTGCCTCAGTTTCCCTCAGCCTCAGTTTCCCCGTGCCTCAGTTTCCCCCGTGCCTCAGTTTCCCTCCAGCCTCAGTTTCCCCCCAGCCTCAGTTTCCCTCCAGCCTCAGTTTCCCCCATGCCTCAGTTTCCCCCGTGCCTCAGTTTCCCTCCAGCCTCAGTTTCCTCCAGCCTCAGTTTCCCCGTGCCTCAGTTTCCCCCGTGCCTCAGTTTCCCCCGTGCCTCAGTTTCCCCGTGCCTCAGTTTCCCTCCTGCCTCAGTTTCCCTCCAGCCTCAGTTTCCCCCGTGCCTCAGTTTCCCTCCAGCCTCAGTTTCCTCCTTCCTCAGTTTCCCCCCGTGCCTCAGTTTCCCCGTGCTTCAGTTTCCTCCAGCCTCAGTTTCCTCCAGCCTCAGTTTCCTCCGTGCCTCAGTTTCCCCCAGTGTCCATCCACGCCAGTGTCCATCCAGAGTGGGATCCGTGTCCGTCCATGTCCCCATGTCCCATCCATGTCCTGCCATGTCCCCATGTCACCATGTCCCCATCCACGTCCCCATGTCCATCCAAGTCCAGCCATGTCCCCTCCATGTCCCACCATGTCCCCATGCCCATCCATGTCCTATTCATGTCTCTCATGTCCCCATCCGTGTCCCCCATGTCCCCATGTCCCCATCCATGTCACTAATGTCCCACCCATGTCCCCATGTCTCCATCCATGTCCCATTCATGTCTCTCATGTCCCATCCATGTCCCCTATATCCCACCATGTCCCATCCATTTCTCATCCATGTCTCATCCATGTCCATCCATGTCCCTCATGTCCCCTCCATGTCCTTGTCCCCATCCATGTCCTTGTCCCCATCCATGTCCCTCATGTCCCATCCATGTCCATCATGTCCCCTCCATGTCTCTTGTCCCCATCCATGTCCTCATGTCCCATCCATGTCCCCACGTCCCTCATGTCCATCCATGTCCCATTCATGTCTCTCTATGTCCCCATCCATGTCCCCCATGTCCCCATCCATGTCACTAATGTCCCATCCATGTCCCCATGTCCTCACCAAGTCCAGCCATGTCCCCTCCATGGCCATGTCCCATCCATGTCCCCATGTCTCCATCCATGTCCCACCATGTCCCCATGTCCCCATCCATGTCCCATTCATGTCTCTCATGTCCCATTCATGTCTCTCATGTCCCATCCATGTCTCATCCATGTCCTGCTATGTCCCATCCATGTCCCCATGTCCATCCATGTCCCATCCATGTCCCCATCCATGTCCTTGTCCCCATCCATGTCCCATCTATGCCCCCATGTCCTCATCCAAGTCCAGCCATGTCCCCATCCATGGCCATGTCCCCTATGTCCCATCCATGTCCCATCCATATCCCTCATGTCTCCATCCATGTCCTGCCATGTCCCATCCATGTCCCACCATGTCCTGCCATGTCCCATCCATGTCCCATCCATATCCCACCATGTCCCATCCATGTCCATCCATGTCCCCATGTCCCACCATGTCCCCATGTCCCATCCATGTCCCATCCATGTCTCTCATGTCCCATCCGTGTCCCCTATGTCCCCAGCCATGTCCCCATGTCCATCCATGTCCATCCATGTCCCCATATCCCACCATGTCCCATCCATGTCCATCCATGTCCCCATGTCCCACCATGTCCTGCCATGTCCCATCCATGTCCATGTCCCCATGTCCCACCATGTCCCATCCATGTCCATCCATGTCCCACCATGTCCATCCATGTCCCATCCATGTCCCCCTCCATGTCCCACCATGTCCCCATCCATGTCCATCCATGTCCCCTCCATGTCCTTGTCCCCATCCATATCCATCCATGTCCCATCCATGTCCTTCATGTCCCATCCATGTCCCATCCATGTCCTGCCATGTCCCCATATCCCACCATGTCCCATCCATGTCCATCCATGTCCCCATGTCCCACCATGTCCATCCATGTCCCCATGTCCCACCATGTCCTGCCATGTCCATCCATGTCCCCCATGTCCCCACCATGCCACTCTCCCCCCACACATCCCCATCCACGCCTTAGTTCTACATCTTCATTTTTACTACACTCTCAGAACTTTCAAAGGTTTTCAAACAGATATCTTGATATTTCAAGATGAGAACAAAAGGATTGACATGTCCCTGCAGGCAGAGCATCCACGTGAAGAAACTTTTGTGGAGGGATTTCCAAGGCAGCGTCTCCAGAATCAGGGGTCCAGCTGGGATCAGAGATCACACAGAATTAAGGGAAATAAAATGGGTAATTATTGAAAAACCTTCAAATGCCAAACCCTGGCAGCACCAGTGCCACAGCGTGGCCCCTGCCCTGCCTGGCTGGCTCCAATCTCAGGATTGCTCTGCCCAGCTCACAGCTCTGCTCGCCAGACGTCCAGGGCAGAATCTGCCTGGCAGAGGCAGGACTGATCTTTTAGACTCTAAATTATCTACTAGGGATTTAGAAATGACAATACAACTTTGTTGAACAGCCCAGTTCTGAGCCCATCCAATCTGAAAGTGCCAGCATGTCACCCAGCATGGATGGCACGGAGAAGAAGGAGGAAGAGGTATCCACACCCCAAATTCCCCATCTTGGCCACGTGTCCCTTATCACAAACATTCTAGAAATCTGCTAATTCTGCATTCTAACAGTCTAATTTACACTCTATTTATATCTGCAGCTTGCATTTCTTCTCTCAATGTTGGTGAATTGCTCCAAGGAGCTAAATCCAGCCCCTGAAACACCTGGGTCTCATTCGAGGGTCTTTGAAGGGTCTTAAACCGTTCCAGGGAAGCCAGAGGAATACTCTGGGCTCCCACAGCCCACCCTCAACTTCTCACATTGTTTATTCTCAGGGCCTGGAGTTTGAAGAGGATCTAGAGCTGGAATTGAACTATTTTGTCTTCATGACCCTAAAGCACGAGGAAAAATCAGAACAGAAAACTCAGAATGGAAGGCACGAAGCTCTTCCTGCACTCAGGGCTCCCCTCAGTGCTGAGTCCGCTGGTGTCTGCTCAAACCAGAGCTGTGTGTGTCGCTCTTCTCACATTGTTCATGCTCAGGGCGTGGAGTTTGAAGAGGATCTAGAACTGGAATCGAACTATTTTGTCTTCATCACCCTAAAGCACGAGGGAAAATCAGAACAGAAAACTCAGAATGGAAGGCACGAAACTCTTTCTGCACTCAGGGCTCCTCTCAGTGCCGATTCCGCTGGTGTCTGCTCAAACCAGAGCGGTGTGTGAAGCTCTTCTCACATTGTTCATGCTCAGGGCATGGAGTTTGAAGAGGATCTAGAACTGGAATCGAACTATTTTGTCTTCATCACCCCGAAAGCACAAGGGAAAAGCATAACTCAAGCAAAACAGAAAAGTCAGAACTTAAAACATCAGCACGAAGCTCTTCCCGCACTCGGGACACTCCCAGGGCTTCCCTCAGTGCTGATTCCGCTGGTGTCTGCTCAAACCAGAGTGGTGTGTGAAGCTCTTCTCACATTGTTCATGCTCAGGGCCTGGAGTTTGAAGAGGATCTAGAACTGGAATCGAACTACTTTGTCTTCATCACCCTAAAGCACGAGGGAAAATCGGAACAGAAAACTCAGAATGGAAGGCACGAAGCTCTTCCTGCACTCAGGGCTCCCCTCAGTGCTGATTCCGCTGGTGTCTGCTCAAACCAGAGCGGTGTGTGAAGCTCTTCTCACCTTGTTCATGCTCAGGGCATGGAGTTTGAAGAGAATCTAGAGCTGAATTTTGTCTTCATCACCCTAAAGCACAAGGGAAAAACAGAAAACTCGGAACTGAAGGTGTCAGCACGAAGCTCTTCCTGCACTCGGGGCTCCCCTCAGTGCTGAGTCCGCTGGTGTCTGCTCAAACCAGAGCGGTGTGTGACGCTCTTCTCACCTTGTTCATGCTCAGGGCGTGGAGTTTGAAGAGAATCTAGAGCTGAATTTTGTCTTCATCACCCCTAAAGCACAAGGGAAAAACAGAAAACTCGGAACTGAAGGTGTCAGCACAAAGCTCTTCCTGCACTCAGGGCACCCCTCAGTGCTGAGTCCACTGGTGTCTGCTCAAACCAGAGTGGTGTGTGACGCTCTTCTCACATTGTTCATGCTTTGAGCCTGGAGTTTGAAGAGGATCTAGAGCTGGAATCGAACTATTTTGTCTTCATAACTCTAAAGCACGAGGGAAAATCAGAACAGAAAACTCAGAATGGAAGGCACGAAACTCTTCCTGCACTCGGGGCTCCCTCAGTGCTGATTCCGCTGGTGTCTGCTCAAACCAGAGCGGTGTGTGAAGATCTTCACATTGTTCATGCTCAAGGCGTGGAGTTTGAAGAGGATCTAGAACTGGAATCGAACTATTTTGTCTTCATCACCCTAAAGCACGAGGAAAATCAGAACAGAAAACTCGGAGTGGAAGGCACGAAGCTCTTCCTGCACTCGGGGGCTCCCCTCAGTGCTGATTCCGCTGGCGTCTGCTCAAACCAGAGCGGTGTGTGAAGCTCTTCTCACCTTGTTCATGCTCAGGGCGTGGAGTTTGAAGAGAATCTAGAGCTGAATTTTG
>JAKWBO010000955.1:0-22709 GCA_034336685.1 Luscinia luscinia
GATCTCAGAAATTCCCAGATCTCAAATCCCAGGAATTCCTCTGATCCTAAATCCCAGGAATCCCAGACCCTGAATCCCAGATCCTGAATCGCAGGAATCCCCTGGATCCCAAACACCAGATCCTGGATCTCAGGAATTCCAAGATCCCAAATCCCAGGAGTTCCCAGCTCCCAAATCCCAGGAATTCCCAGACCCCAAATCCCAGGAACCCCTGATCCCAAATCCCAGGAATTTCTGGGAATTCTGATTCCCAGGAACCCCCTATGATCCCAAATCCCAGGAATTCCGACTCCCAGGAATCCCCTGGATCCCAAATCCCAGATCCTGAATCCCAGGAATTCCCAGATCTCACTCCCAGGAACCCCCCACGATCCCAAATCCCAGAAACTCCAACTCCCAGGAATTCCCCATGATCCCAAATCCCAAATCCTGAATCCCAGAAATTCCCAGATCTCGATTCCCAGGAATCCCCCATGATCCCAAACCCCAGGAATTCCCGGGAATTCCAACTCCCAGGAACTCCCCAGGCTCCCAGACCCCAGGAGCTCCCGAATTCGACCCCAGGAACCCCTGATCCCAAATCCCAGATCCCAAATCCCAGGGAATTCCCAGGAATTCCCACCCCAGGAACTCCCAGGCTCCCAAATCCCAGGAATTCCCGGGAATTCCCACTCCCAGGAACTCCCCATGATCCCAAATCCCAGGAATTCCCAGGAATTCTCACTCCCAGGAACTCCCCACGATCCCAAACCCCAGGAATTCCTGGGAATTCCCACTCCCAGGAACTCCCCAGGCTCCCAAAACCCCAGGAATTCACGGGAATTCTCACTCCCAGAACTCCCCAGGCTCCCAAACCCCAGGAATTCCCAGGAATTCCCACTCCCAGAACTCCCCATGATCCCACCCCGGGAATTCCCACTCCCAGAACTCCCAGGCTCCCAAACCCCAGGAATTCCCAGGAATTCCCACTCCCAGGAACTCCCCATGATCCCAAATCCCAGGAATTCCCAGGAATTCTCACTCCCAGGAACTCCCCACCATCCCAAACCCCAGGAATTCCCGGAATTCCCACTCCCAGGAACTCCCCACGATCCCAATTCCCGGAATTCCCACTCCCAGAACTCCCCAGGCTCCCAATTCCCAGGAATTCCCACTCCCAGCAACTCCCCACGATCCCAAATCCCAGGAATTCCCAGGAATTCCCACTCCCAGAACTCCCCAGGCTCCCAAACCCCAGGAATTCCCAGGAATTCCCACTCCCAGAACTCCCCAGGCCCCCAATTCCCCGGAATTCCCACTCCCAGAACTCCCATGATCCCAAACCCCAGGAATTCCCGGAATTCCCATTCCCAGAACTCCCCAGGCTCCCAGACCCCAGGAATTCCCAGGAATTCCCACTCCCAGAACTCCCCACCATCCCAAACCCCAGGAATTCCCGGGAATTCCCACTCCCAGAACTCCCCAGGCTCCCAGACCCCAGGAATTCCCAGGAATTCCACTCCCAGGAGCTCCCCAGGCTCCCAAACCCCAGGAATTCCCGGGAATTCCCACTCCCAGGAACTCCCCAGGCTCCCAAATCCCAGGAATTCCCGGGAATTCCCACTCCCAGGAGCTCCCCATGATCCCAAATCCCAGGAATTCCCGGGAATTCCCACTCCCAGAACTCCCCACAATCCCAATTCCCGGGAATTCCCCCTCCCAGGAACTCCCCATGATCCCAAATCCCGGGAATTCCCACTCCCAGAACTCCCCATGATCCCAATTCCCAGGAATTCCCAGGAATTCCCACTCCCAGGAACTCCCCAGGCCCCCAAATCCCAGGAATTCCCGGGAATTCCCACCCCAGGAACTCCCCACGATCCCAAATCCCAGAATTCCCACTCCCAGGAACTCCCCCACTATCCCAAACCCCAGGAATTCTCGGAATTCTACCCCAGAGCTCCCAAACCCCAGGAATTCCCAGGAATTCCCACTCCCAGAACTCCCCATGATCCCAAACCCCAGGAATTCCCAGGAATTCCCACTCCCAGAGCTCCCAAACCCCAGGAATTCCCGGACCGCGCCGGCCGGACCTGGGCGGTGTCGGTGACGAACTCCAGGCGCTGCTCGGCCGTCAGCCCTGCGGGGTAGCGCAGCCCGATGCTCTCGGCCGTGTCGTAGATGCTCTGGAAATACCTGGGAAGGAAAACCGGGAAAAGTCCGGGATGGGGCCGGGAATTCCCATCCTGCTGGGAAAGAGATCCGGGAATTCTGAATCTGCTCCTGAGGGATCTTCCAGGATTAACAAGGAGGGTTTGGAATTTTCTCTTCCTAAACTTTTTCTGGTTGGAATTCCAGGGATGTTCCAGGCTGGAATTTCAGAGCCCATTCCATGAGCTGGGAGGAAAAAAATTCCTGAGGGATCCAAGGAAAGATTGGAATTCCAACAGGCTTCATCGATTAGTGATTCATTATTAATTGATGGAATTCCAAGGGAACTCCAAATTCTCACATCCCTGGGAAATCCAGGATGATCCCACAGGAATCCCAGAGCTGATTTACGCTTTTGGGATTCCCAAATTCCTTTGGAAAAGCCGGATCGGGTCACAAGGGGGGATGATCCCAAAATAAAAAAAAACCACTGGAACTGAGAGGAAACATCCCAAAATAATCCCATTAAAAATTCCGGAGCAGCTCTCCGAAGCGACAGCTGCGGCTCCGCTCCTCCCGGCTCGGGGCCAGGAATCTTCTCCCAAAAAAAAAAAAAACAAAAACTCCGAATTTTCCTCTCGCCTGTCCGAGCAATTCCCTCAGCGCTTCCCTCCCCGAGCATTCCCAGAATTCCCACCAGACAGGATTCCCACGGAACGGGCGGAATTGGGCTCAAAATCCCGGATTTTCGGTTGGAAAGGGAACCCAGCCCCATCCTGGTTTTTTTTTGGGATGGGATTCCCATGGGAAAAGTGAAATCCTGCTGGAATGTCCAGAATTCCTGGATTTTTAGCTGCTGTGGAATTCCTAGAATTCCCAGATTTTTTACCTGTCCCAGAATTCCTGGATTTTTTACCTTGGAATTCCCAGAATTCCCTGATTTTGTACCTGCTCTGGAATTCCCAGAATTCTCAGATATTTTACCTGTTCCAGAATGCCCAAAATTCCCACTTTTTAACCTGCCCCAGAATTCCCAGAATTCATGGATTCCGAATTCCCAGAATTCCTGGATTTCCAAGGAATTCTCATTTTTTAACCTGCTCCAGAATCCCCGAATTCCCATTTTTTTACCTGCTGCAGAATCCCAGAATCGCCAGAATTCCCCTTTTTTTAACCTGCTCCAGAATCCCAGAATTCCCTTTTTTCACCTGATCCAGAATCTCAGAATCCCAGAATTCCCAGAATTCCCCTTTATTTTACCTGATCCAGAATCTCAGAATCCCAGAAATCCTGGAATTCCCTTTTTTTTCACCTGCTCCAAAATCCCAGAATTCCCAGAATTCCCAGAATTCCCATTTTTTAACCTGCTCCAGAATTCCCAGAATTCCCTTTTTTCACCTGCTCCAGAATCCCAGAATTCCCATAATTCCCCTTTTTTAACCTGATCCAGAATCCCAGAATTCCCGGAATTCTCAGAATTCCTTTTTTTTTTAACCTGATCCAGAATCTCAGAATCCCAGAATTCCCATAATTCCCCTTTATTTTACCTGCTCCAGACTCCCCGGAATCCCTGGGATTCCCATTTTTAACCCATTTTAGAATTCCCAGAAGCCCCAGAATTCCTTTTTTTTTTTTTCCACCTGCTCCAGAATCCCAGAATTCCCAGAATTCCCAGAATTCCCAGAATTCCCAGAATTCCCGTTATCCCGCCCCTCACCTGTTGTGGAAGGCTGCCCGGTGGTCGCTCAGCACCACCCCCGGGATGCTCCGGGATCTCAGGAACCTCTGGAACGACGAGGGCGGGAGGGGCTGCGAATGCTGCGGCTCCTGCAGGGAAACGCTGGAGCTGGAGCTGCGGAGCACTTCCAGCAGATTCTGCACCTGGAAAAGCACAGGGAGAGCTGGGAATGCTGGGAATTCCAGGAATTCCAGGAATTCTGGGATGGGGGACAAGCAAAGAGCTGAAATCCTGCTGGAAATCCCGGATTTGTGGTTGGAATATCCAGGGAAAACAGAATTCGGGATCAGCCACGGGGAGGGTTGGGGTGGAATTATCATTGGGAATTTGGGATGGAATTCCCACTGGGAATTTGGAAGGATTGGAATTCCCATTGGGAATTTGGGATGGAATTCCCAGGGGGAATTTGGAAAGATTGCAATTCCAATTGGGAATTTCGGATGGAATTCCCAGGGGGAATTTGGAAATAATTCCTATTGGGAATTTGGAAGTATTGGAATTCCCACTGGGAGTTTGGAAGGAATTCCCATTGGGAATCTGGGATGGAATTTCCATTGGGAATTTGGGATGGAATTCTCATTGGGAATTTGGGATGGAATTCCTATTGGGAATTTGGAAAGGTTGCAATTCCAATTGGGAATTTGGGATGGAATTCCCAGGGGGAATTTGGAAATAATTCCTATTGGGAATTTGGAAGTATTGGAATTCCCACTGGGAGTTTGGAAGGAATTCCCATTGGGAATCTGGGATGGAATTTCCATTGGGAATTTGGGATGGAATTCTCATTGGGAATTTGGGATGGAATTCCCAGGGGGAATTTGGAAAGATTGCAATTCCAATTGGGAATTTGGGATGGAATTCCCAGGGGGAATTTGGAAATAATTCCTATTGGGAATTTGGAAGTATTGGAATTCCCACTGGGAGTTTGGAAGGAATTCCCATTGGGAATCTGGGATGGAATTTCCATTGGGAATTTGGGATGGAATTCTCATTGGGAATTTGGGATGGAATTCCCAGGGGGAATTTGGAATGGAATTTCCATTGGGAATTTAGGATTGAATTCTCACTGGGAATTTGGAAAGGTTGGAATTCCAATTGGGAATCTGGGATGGAATTTCCATTGGGAATTTGGGATGGAATTCCCACTGGGAATTTGGAAAGAATTCCTATTGGGAATTTGGAAATATTGGAATCCCCACTGGGAATTTGGAAGGAATGGAATTCCCAGTGGGAATTTTGGAAGGAACTCCTACCAGGAATTTGGAAAGAATTCCCATTGGGAATTCAGGAAGGATGGAATTGTGTCAGGCCTTGGATTTTTTGGGAAAGGCTCGTGGGGATTTTTTGGGATGGGAACATTCCCGGGATTCCAGGCTCACCTGGGATTCCACGGATTGGTTCTGGCGGGAAATGGGATCCGTGTGCATCCAGAGCACGGAGTCGTTCCGGAGGGAAACCTGGAAAACAGCAGGGAAAGTCAAAATCCCCCTGGGATGGGAATTCCTGGGAAAATCCCCCTGGGAGGGGAATTCCTGAGAAAAATCCCCCTGGGATGGGAATTCCTGGGAAAATCCAGGGAATTCCAGGGAAAACTCAGGGAATTCTAGGAAGAAATTCAGGGAATTCTGGGGAGAAACTCAGGGAATTCCAGGAAAAAATCAGGGAATTCCAGGAGGAAATCCAGGGAATTCCAGGAGGAAATTCAGGGAATTCTAGGGGAAATTAGGAAATTCCAGGAGAATGGAGCCCCTGGGAGGGAATCCCAGCTCTGGAATTCCTGGGAATGTTCCCTCTGGAATTCCTAGGAATGTTTCCCTCTGGAATTCCTGGGAATGTTCCCTCTGGAAATCCTGGGAATGTTTCCATCTGGAATTCCTGGGAATGTTTCCCTCTGGAATTCCTGGGAATGTTCCCTCTGGGATTCCTGGGAATGTTCCCTCTGGGATTCCTGGGAATGTTTCCCTCTGGAATTCCTGGGAATGTTTCCCTCTGGAATTCCTGGGAATGCTCCCTCTGGAATTCCTGGGAATGATCCCTCTGGAATCCCTGGGAATGTCTCTCTGGAATTCCTGGGAATGTTTCCCTCTGGGATTTCTGGGAATGTTTCCCTCTGGAATCCCTGGGAATGTTTCCCTCTGGAATTCCTGGGAATGTTTCCTCTGGGATTCCTGGGAATGTTTCCCTCTGGAATTCCTGGGAATGCTCCCTCTGGAATTCCTGGGAATGTTTCCCTCTGGAATTCCTGGGAATGCTCCCTCTGGGATTCTGGGAATGATCCCTCTGGAATTCCTGGGAATGATCCCTCTGGGATTCTGGGAATGCTCCCTCTGGAATTCCTGGGAATGATCCCTCTGGGATTCTGGGAATGATCCCTCTGGGATTCTGGGAATGATCCCTCTGGGATTCTGGGAATGCTGCCTCAGGAATGTGCCAGACCTGGCCCAGCTCCAGGAAGGCGCCAATGTTCTCCAGGCGCAGCGGGAATTTCTCCTGCTCCATGTCAAAGACCAGCCGGGAGCTGCCGATGTAATCGAAGGTTTCCTGGAAAAGAGGAAAATTCCTGGAATTCTGGGGGTGGGGGAGGGAAAGGGGAAGGGAAAAGGGGAAAAGGGGAAAAGGGAGAAAGGGGAAAAAGGGAAAAGGAAAAACGAAAATAGCAAAGAA
The DNA here is from genome assembly GCA_034336685.1 of Luscinia luscinia. Lineage (NCBI taxonomy): Eukaryota > Metazoa > Chordata > Aves > Passeriformes > Muscicapidae > Luscinia > Luscinia luscinia. The sequence goes on from JAKWBO010000955.1 coordinate 6,533, forward strand.
ACAGAGGAAAAGGAAAAGGGAAACGGAAAAGAGAAAGGGAAAAGGGAAAGGGAAAAGAGAAAGGGAAAAGGGAAAAGGGAAAAGGGAAAAGGGAAAAGGGAAAAGGGAAAGGGAAAAGGGAAAGGGAAAAGAGAAAGGGAAAAGAGAAAGGGAAAAGAGAAAAGAGAAAGGGAAAAGGGAAAAGGGAAAAGGAAAGGGAAAAGGGAAAGGGAAAAGAGAAAGGGAAAAGAGAAAGGGAAAAGGGAAAAGAGAAAGGGAAAAGGGGAAAAACTCTTTCCCAAGGGCTGGTCTGAGATCTGGGATTGAACCCAGGGATCCAGGGCTGGGATCCCGAGAATTTGGGGCCAATCCCGAGAATTTGGGGCTGTGATTGATCCCAAGGATTTGGGGCTGGATTCAAAGGATTTAGAGCTGGGATCCCAAGGCTTTGGGGCAAATCCTGAGGATTTGGGGCTGATCCCATTGATTTGGGGCTGAGATCCCAAGGGTTTGGGGCCGATCCCAAGGATTTGGGGCTGATCCCAAGGGTTTGGGGCTGATCCCAAGGATTTGGGGCTGAGATCCCAAGGATTTGGGGCCGATCCCAAGGGTTTGGGGCCGATCCCGTGGATTTGGGGTGGAGATCCCAAGGATTTGGGGTTGATCCCATGGATTTGGGGTTGATCCCATGGATTTGGGGTGGAGATCCCAAGGATTTGGGGTTGATCCCATGGATTTGGGGCAAATCCCGTGGATTTGGGGTGGAGATCCCAAGGATTTGGGGTTGATCCCATGGATTTGGGGTTGATCCCATGGATTTGGGGTGGAGATCCCAAGGGTTTGGGGTTGATCCCATGGATTTGGGGTTGATCCCAAGGATTTGGGGCCAGCCCCAGGGAATCCCAGGCTCTCACCCCCTGGAAGAAGACGAACAGGACGTTCCTGGGCAGCTGCTGGGCCCCCGGGGCTGCCTGCAGGGCCTGGGCAGCCGCCAGCAGCGACACGAAGGAACCGACGGCGGCCTCGGCCCCGGGGGCCACGTTCCAGAAAAAGGAGTGGCTGTCCACCTGGGAGAGGGGAAACACAGGGAATGAGCCAGGAAAATACAGGGAATGGTCCAGGAAAACACAGGGAATAGTCCAGGAAAATACTGGGAATGTTACAGAAAAAGGAGTGGCTGTCCACCTGGGAGAGGGGAAACGCAGGGAATGAGCCAGAAAAACACAGGGAATGGCCCAGGAAAATGCAGGGAATGGTCCAGAAAACTACTGAGAATATTCCAAAAAATACAGGGAATGTTACAGAAAAATACTGGGAATGGTCCAGAAAAACACAGGGAATGGTCCAGGAAAATACAGGGAATGTTCCAGAACAATACTGGGAGTACTCTAGAAAAATACAGGGAATAGTCCAGAAAAATCACAAGGAATGGTCCAGAAAAACACTGAGAATGGTCCAGAAAAATACAGGGAATGTTCCAGGAAAATACAGGGAATGATCCAGAAAAACACAGGAATTGTTACAGAAAAAATACAGGGAATGTTCTAGAAAACTACTGGGAATGTTACAGAAAAACAAGTGCCTGTCCCCCTGGAAAATGGGATTTTTCCAGTCATATTTCCTGGGATTTTCTGGGATCTTCCTAGAGATTTTCCCATGATTTTCCCAGGTATGTTTCCAGAATTTTCTTGGGATTTTCCCAGAATTTTCCCAGGATTTTTCTGGGCTTTTTCTATGAGTTTCCCAGGGATTTTCCCTGGATTTTTCCAGGATTTTCCAGGGATTTTCCCGGGATTTTTCCATGATTTTCCCCGGTATTTTTTCGTGATTTTCCCAGGATTTTTCTATGAGTTCCCCAGGTATTTTCCCTTGATTTTCCTAAGGATTTTCCCAGGGATTTTTCCATTATTTTCCCAGGGATTTTTCCATTATTTTCCCGGGATTTTCACAGGGATTTTCCCGAGATTTTCCCAGACTTTTCCCATGATTTTCTCAGAATTTTTCCCTGATTTTCCCAAGAAATTTTTCCATGATTTTCCCTAATATTTCCCTAGATTTTCCCAGGGATTTTTCCATGATTTTCCAAGGGATTTTCCCAGGGATTTTCCTAGGATTTTTCCCATGATTTTCCAGGGATTTTTCTTTGTATTTCCCAGGGATTTCCCCAGGGATTTCTCCATGATTTCCCCAGGATTTCCCCAGATTCCCCAGGGGACACACCCGTGTGGCCGCCAGGATCAGCCGCTGCTCAGGTTCCACCTTCCCCGAGACATTGATGGGTTTCAGGGAGCTCCAGACATTGTAATCCAGCAGGGGGTCACACACAATCTCTGGGAAAGGAAAAAACATTCCAGCAGTTGGGATTGCTCCAGGGAAAAATGGGAAAAATCAGAAAATTCTGCTGAGAATCTGAGAAAAATTGAATTTTTGTGGGATTTTTGTGGAAAAAGCGAAGGAATTGATGGGGTGCAGGGAGCTCCAGATGTTGTAATCCAGCAGGGATCTCAGAAGGAGAAAAACCTTCCAGGAATTGGGATTGCTCCAGGGAAAGATGGGAAAAATCAGGAAATGTCGCTAAAAAACAGGGTAAAATGGAATTTTTGTGGAATTTTTTCCAGAAATCCGTGGAAAAGAAGGAAGGATTGATGGAATGCAGGGTGGAACTGAGGAATGGATCCCAAAGGACATTTGGGAAAAGCAGAAACCATCCTAGGCTGGGTCCTGGAACCCAGAAATGAGGCACAACTCAACCAAACTCCCCTAAATCCCCCAGGCAGGGGCGGATCCAGGTCGGAATTTTTCTGGAATTCCCAGGAAAAGCTGGAATGCTGCCCTGGGTTGCTGCTGCAATAGCAGCAGTGCTGCCCTGAGTTCACAGTGTAACAGCAGCAATGCTGATCTAAATTGATGCAGGAATGGCTGCAATAGAGGCAATGCTGCCCTGGGCTGATGCTGCAGGTGCAGCAATGTCTGTAATGCAGCAGGGTTCACCTGGGCTGATGCTGTGAATGCAGCAATGTCTGCACTGCAGCAGGGCTCACCTGGGTTGATGCTGAAGGTGCTCTGCAGCGAGCTGCAGGTGCAGCAATGGCTGCAGGAGCAGCAATGCTCACCTGGGCTGATGCTGTGAATGCAGCAATGTCTGTAATGCAGCAGAGCTCACCTGGGTTGATGCTGAAGGTGCTCTGCAGCGAGCTGCAGATGCAGGAATGGCTGCAGGTGCAGGAATGGCTGCAGGAGCAGCAGTACTACCCTGGGCTGATGCTATACCTGCAGCAGGGCTCACCTGGGTTGATGCTGAAGGTGCTCTGCAGCGAGCTGTAGGTGCAGCAATGGCTGCAGGAGCAGGAATGGCTGCAGGAGCAGCAATGATGCCCTGGGCTGATGCTGTAGATACAGCAGGGCTCACCTGGGTTGATGCTGAAGGTGCTCTGCAGCAAGCTGCAGGAGCAGGAATGGCTGCAGGAGCAGCAGTACTACCCTGGGCTGATGCTATACCTGCAGCAGGGCTCACCTGGGTTGATGCTGAAGGTGCTCTGCAGCGAGCTGCAGGAGCAGGAATGGCTGCAGGAGCAGCAATGCTCATCTGGGCTGATGCTGCAGGTGCAGCAATGTCTGTAATGCAGCAGGGCTCACCTGGGTTGATGCTGAAGGTGCTCTGCAGCGAGCTGCAGGTGCAGCAATGGCTGCAGGAGCAGGAATGGCTGCAGGAGCAGCAATGATGCCCTGGGCTGATACTATACCTGCAGCAGGGCTCACCTGGGTTGATGCTGAAGGTGCTCTGCAGCGAGCTGCAGGTGCAGCAATGGCTGCAGGAGCAGGAATGGCTGCAGGAGCAGCAGTACTACCCTGGGCTGATTGATGCTGTGAATGCAGCAATGTCTGCACTGCAGCAGGGCTCACCTGGGTTGATGCTGAAGGTGCTCTGCAGCGAGCTGCAGGAGCAGGAATGGCTGCAGGTGCAGGAATGGCTGCAGGAGCAGCAGTACTACCCTGGGCTGATGCTGTAGATACAGCAGGGCTCACCTGGGTTGATGCTGAAGGTGCTCTGCAGCGAGCTGCAGGTGCAGGAATGGCTGCAGGAGCAGCAGTACTACCCTGGGCTGATGCTGTGAATGCAGCAATGTCTGCACTGCAGCAGGGCTCACCTGGGTTGATGCTGAAGGTGCAATGGCTGCAATAGCAGCAGTTCTACCCTGGGCTGATGCTGTAAATGCAGCAATGTCTGCACTGCAGCAGGGCTCACCTGGGTTGATGCTGAAGGTGCTCTGCAGCGAGCTGCAGGTGCAGCAATGCCTGCAGGAGCAGCAATGGCTGCAGGTGCAGCAATGGCTGCAGGAGCAGCAATGATGCCCTGGGCTGATACTATACCTGCAGCAATGCTCACCTGGGTTGATGCTGAAGGTGCTCTGCAGCGAGCTGCAGGTGCAGCAATGGCTGCAGGAGCAGGAATGGCTGCAGGAGCAGCAGTACTACCCTGGGCTGATGTGTGAATGCAGCAATGTCTGTAATGCAGTAGGGCTCACCTGGGTTGATGCTGAAGGTGCTCTGCAGCGAGCTGCAGGTGCAGCAATGGCTGCAGGAGCAGGAATGGCTGCAGGTGCAGGAATGATGCCCTGGGCTGATACTATACCTGCAGCAATGCTCACCTGGGTTGATGCTGAAGGTGCTCTGCAGCGAGCTGCAGGTGCAGGAATGGCTGCAGGAGCAGCAGTACTACCCTGGGCTGATGCTGCAGACGCAGCAATGTCTGTAATGCAGCAGGGCTCACCTGGGTTGATGCTGAAGGTGCTCTGCAGCGAGCTGCGCCGCATGCAGGTGACGGTGCTGGCGGCCGCGTGCATGTGCGACTGCAGCTGCATGGCGCACAGCGGGAACTGCGGCGCCGCGCCCGGCCCCGCTGGCACGTTGTGGGCACGGAAACACTGCGGGGAAACGGCAGTGAGAGAGGGAGAGCTGCAGCGGGGATTTGGGAATTTGTATGGGAATGTAAAAATTTTTTTTGGGTTTTTTAATGGGTTTTTAAAATGGATTTTAACAGATTTTTTTCAGATTTTTACGAGTTTTTAGCAAATTTTTCAATGGGTTTTTTACAGATTTTTAGTGGGTTTTTAAAAGGAATTTTATTGCGCCCTTAACGGATTTTTATGGGTTTTTAAATGGATTTTTAAGATATTTTTTACAGATTTTTTCAGAGTTTTCCGCAGATTTTTAATTAATTTTTTACCAGTTCTTTACAGATTTTTTGTGGATTTTCAATGGATTTTTAAAAAGGAATTTAAATGCGTCTTTAATGGATTTTGACGGATTTTTTATGGGTTTTTTAATGGATTTTTAACAGATTTTTTACAGATTTTTGTGAGTTTCAAGCAGATTTTTTAATGGATTTTTAACAGATTTTTAGTGGATTTTTAATGGGTTTTTAAAAGGAATTATAATGCGTCCTTAACGGATTTTTATGGGTTTTTAAATGGATTTTTAAGATATTTTTTACAGATTTTTGTGAGTTTTCCGCAGATTTTTAATGAATTTTTAACCTTTTTTTTACAGATTTTTACTGGATTTTTAATGGGTTTTTAAAAGGAATTTTAATGCGTCTTTAACGGATTTTTAACAGATTTTTAATGGATTTTTACAAGATTTTCGCAGATTTTTCAATAGATTTTTTTACCAAATTTTTACAGATTTTTACTGGATTTTTAATGGCTTTTTAAAAGGAATTTTAATGCAACTTTAACGGATTTTTATGCTTTTTAATGGGTTTTTTAATAGATTTTAACAGACTTCTAATGGATTTTTAATGGATTTTTATGAATTTATTTCAAATTTTTAATGGATTTTTACAGGTTTTTAACAGAATTTTAGTGAGTTTTACATGGATTTTTAATGGGATTCACATGCACATTTTAACAGATTTTTAATGGGTTTTTAACGGATTTTTATGGATTTTTAATACATTTTTAATGAGCTTTTTAATGGATTTTTTACGGACTTTTAAATTTTTTTTTTTGGATTTAAATGTACTTTTAAATAGAGTTTTAATGGAATTTTTGCAGATTTTTATTGGTTTTTTTACGGATTTTGGATGGATTTTCAATGAATTTTAAATGGACTTTCAATGGATTTTTTACACATTTTTAAGGATTTTTAATGGGTTTTTAATGCTTTTTAATGAGGTTTTTAGGGATTTTGAATAGGCTTTTAACAGGTCTGTTTAATGGATTTTTATGGCTTTTTAAATGGGTTTTTCATGGATCTTTTTAGGTTTTTTGTGAATACTTACGAACTTTCATGAATTCTAAAATGTTTCTTCATGCATTGTTATGCAAATTTCCATAGGATTCTTGCAGTTTTTTAACGAATCTTCACGGATTTTTAATGAACACTTACAGATTTTTACAGATTTTATAAGTGCTCTTACCGACTTCTAACAAATTTCTAATATATTTTTAAATGCATTTAAATGGATTTTTAATGGATTTTAACAGATTTTTAGACGGATTTTATCGGATTTTTAATGGATTTCTTATGGATATCAATGGATTCTTCATGGATTTTAACAGCTTTTTAATGGATTTGCAGACAGATTTTAACTGATTTTTAATGAATTTCTTATGGATTTCAATGGATTTTTCATGGATTTTTAACAGATTTTTCATGGATTTTTAACATATTTTTCATGGATTTTAGGAGATTTTCCCCAGATTCCACAGAAACCACCCCAATCTCCCTGGTTCTCCCAGCACCTCTTTGATGACTTCTGTCTCGTTGGCATCTTGCAGCAGGAAAATGGGGAAGGGAAAATCCTCGTAGGAGACACCACTGCCCAAGGGGTTCCAGATGGAGCCATTGCAGTGAGCATACTCTGGCCCATGCTGCTCTGAGTATAGCCCTGAAACGGGGAAAAACAGGCGAAAATGGTGAAAAACATTGAGAAAAATGGGGGGACAAATGGGGGAATTATAGTGAAAAAATTGTGAAAATATGAGGGAGGTTCTAGATGGAGCCACTGCAGTGAGTGAACTGTGGCTCATGAGTACAGCCCTAGGAATGGGGGAAAAACAGGGGAAAATGGTGAAAAATATGGAGAAAAATGAAGGGAATCATAGTGAAAAATGGGGGAAATATGAGGGGAAAAAAGTGTGGAAAAAATGGAAAAAAAGGGTGAAGAAATGGGGGAAATCTTGGGGAGGTTCCAGATGGAGCCATTGCAGTGAGTGAACTGCAGCCTGTGCTGCTCTGAGTACAGCCCTGGAATGGGGGAAAAACAGGGGAAAATGGTGAAAAAATAGGGGAAATCATAGTGAAAAAATGGGGGAAATATGAGGGGGAAAATGTGTGAAAAAATGAAAAAAAAAGGTGAAAAAATGGTGAAAATATGAGGGGAAAAGTGGGTGAAAGAATGGAAAAAAATGGTGAAAAAATGGGGGAAATCTGGGGGAAATATAAGAAAAGTATGAGGAAAACATGTGGAAAATGAGAGGAAAATATGACGGAAAATATGAAGAAAAAATGAGGGAAAAATGAGGGAAAACATGAGGAAAAATATGATGGAAAACTGGGAGGAAAATATGAGGGAAAATATGAGGGAAAACTGCGGGGAAATGGGGGCTATATGGGGGGAATACAGGGAGAAAATGAGGGGAAAAATGGGAAATTAGAAGAAAAAATGGGAAAAACGGGGAAGAAATGGGAGAAAATGGGAATTTTCCTCACCAAATCCATCGTTGGGACACTTCAACCCCGGGGAAAATCCTTGGGAAGGGGCGGGAGAGGCAGCAGCCACGGCCAGGCCGGAGACCCTGGAAGTTCCCTTCAGCTTCATCAAAATCTCCCTGGAAAAGGGAAAATGGGGCTGGGATCAGGGATTGATCCATAAAGAAGTGAAATCTGGGGATAAATTATAGAAATGAAGGAAAAATTCCCAGATTTTTATGAGGGAAGAGGCACAAAATGGTGGAAAATCAACAAGACTGCAATTCTGGGAAGTTCCCCTCAGGTGCAGCAAAACTTCCTTGGAAAAGGGAAAACGGGGCTGGAATCAGGGATTGATCCATAAAGATTTGAAACCTGGGAATAAATTATAGAAATAAAGGAAAAATCCTGAGATTTTTATTTTGGGAGGGCCCAAAATGAGGGAAAAATCAACAGGGAGAAAATTCCATCCATGTCTTTCCTGCTTATCCTAGGAAAAGGAGTCCCAAATCAACCCCAGGTTTAATTTTCCTAATTTTCCATTAAATCATGGATCAATATTCCACAGATACGAAATCCCAGTCCCACAAAAACAAAACAAAAAACCAAGTTTAGCACAGAATAAATCCCTGAAATCCCAGTCAAACCAGGAATGCTCCAAGCCCTGAACGCGTGGGTGATCCAGGATGTGGAAAATGGGATTTGATCCCGAATTTTGGGGTTCCTAATCCCAAAAAAACTGACCTGGAGAAGAGATTCCCATCCAGCAGGATCATGTAGGGAGGGTTAGGCCCTTTGGAAAGGGCCCATTCCAGATCCTCCTCCTTCTCCACCACGTGGATCACGCCCGTGTCCCCGCTGAGCGACGCTGGGGGAAGGAAAATCGGGATCTGCCCTCGGAATTCCCTCCAAATTCCACGGTTTGCCATGGAAAAGTAGGAGATGGGGATGAGGGGTTGAGGGGAAGAGCACAGGGAAGGAAATGTGGGATTTGTCCCCTCAGAATTCCCTGGAAAAGCAGGGCAGGGGATATGAGGAATTTAGGGAAGAGCGGTTGGTGGAAATGTGGGATTTGTCCCCTCAGAATTCAATGTAAATTCCTCCAAATTCCATGGTTTTCCATGGAAAAGTAGAGGAGGGGGATGAGGGATTGAAGGGAAGAGCAGTGGGGTGGAAATGTGGGATTTGCCCCCTCAAAATTCCCAAAACTCCCAGGAAAAGCAGAGCAGCAGGATCAGGAATTTAGGGAAGAGCGGTGGGGTGGAAATGTGGGATTTGCCCCCTCAGAATTCAATGGAAATTCCTCCAAATTCCACGGTTTTCCATGGAAAAGTAGGAGAGGGGGATGAGGGATTGAAAGGAAAAGCAGTGAGATGGAAATGTGGGATTTGCCCCCTCAGAATTCCCTGGAAAAGCAGGGCAGGGGATATGAGGAATTTAGGGAAGAGCAGTGGGGCGGAAATGTGGGATTTGTCCCCTCAGAATTCCAGGGAATTCCTCCAAACTCCATAGTTTTCCATGGAAAAGTAGAGGAAGGGACAGAGGGATTGAGGGGAAGAGCAGTGGAATGGAAACGTGGGATTTCTCCCCTCAGAATTCCCAAAATTCCCTGGAAAAGCAGAGCAGGGCTCTGAGGGGCTCTCACACTGGCAGGATGACCAGCAGAGTCTCTCACACCACTCAGAATTCCCAAATTCCCGGGATTCCCATTGATGTCACACTGCCAGGATCACCCTGAGGCTCCCTCAGACCCCTCAAACCCCTCAGAATTCCCAAATTTCCGGGATTCTCCCACACCCAGGATCACTGGGAGGCTCCCCCTGGATTCCCAAATTCCCAAATTCCCGGGATTCTCACAAGTCCAGGATCACTGGGAGGCTTCCTCAGCCACGCCCTGGAATTCCTAAATTCCCAAATTCCCGGGATTCTCACACACCCAGGATCACTGTGATGCTCCCTCAGACCCTTCAAACCGCTCAGAATTCCAAGAATTCCTAAAATTCCCAAATTCCCGGGATTCTCACAAATCCAGGATCACTGGGAGGCTCCCACAGCCACCCCCTGAATTCCCAAATTCCCGAATTCCCGGGATTCCCATTGAAGTCACACATCCAGGATCACCCTGAGGCTCCCTCAGACCCCTCAAACCCCTCAGAATTCCCAAATTCCCGGGATTCTCACACGTCCAGGACCACAGTGAGGCTCCCCCTGGATTTCCAAATTCCCAGATTCCCAAATTCCCAGATTCCCAAATTCCCAGATTTCCAGATTCCCAAATTCCCAGATTCCCAGATTCCCAAATTCCCAGATTCCCAGAATTCCCAAATTCCCAGATTCCCAGATCCCCAAATTCCCAGATTCCCGAATTCCCAGATTCCCAAATTCCCAGATTCCCAGACTCACAGATTCCCAGATTCCCAAATTCCCAGATTCCCAAATTCCCAGATTCCCAGATTCCCAGATTCCCAGATTCCCAAATTCCCAGATTCCCAAATTCCCAGACTCACAAATTCCCAGATTCCCAGATTCCCAAATTCCCAGAATTCCCAGATTCCCGAATTCCCAGATTCCCAGATTCCCAGATTCCCAGATTCCCAGATTCCCAAATTCCCAGATTCCCAGATTCCCAGACTCCACAGATTCCCAGATTCCCAGATTCCCAAATTCCCAGATTCCCAGATTCCCAGATTCCCAAATTCCCAAATTCCCAGATTCCCAGATTCCCAGATTCCCAAATTCCCAGATTCCCAAATTCCCAGATTCCTAGATTCCCAAATTCCCAGAATTCCAGACTCACAGATTCCCAGATTCCCAAATTCCCAGATTCCCAAATTCCCAGATTCCCAGATTCCCAAATTCCCAGATTCCCAAATTCCCAGATTCCCAGATTCCCAAATTCACAAATTCCCAGATTCCCAAATTCCCAGATTCCCAGATTCCCAAATTCCCAGATTCCCAGATTCCCAGGTTCCCAGATTCCCAAATTCCCAGATTCCCAGATTCCCAAATTCCCAGATTCCCAAATTCCCAAATTCCCAGATTCCCAGATTCCCAAATTCCCAGATTCCCAAATTCCCAGATTCCCAAATTCCCAGATTCCCAGATTCCCAGATTCCCAGATTCCCAGACTCACACTGGCAGCCGATCTGGTGCGTGGCGTTCAGCAGGCGCACGCAGGGCGCCGTGTGGTTCAGGGGGATGTAAATCTTCCTCTCCACAGAGTTCCCCAGGCACGGCCCTGCCAGGAAAAACAGGAAAAAAATCCCTTTTTCCAGGTTTTTGTAATCCCAGGAGCTCCAAAACCTGGGAATGGGGTGAGGAGAGAACTCCAAAAGTTGGGAATGGGCTCAGGGAGAGAAGGAAAAAATCCCTTTTCTAGTTTTTTAAATCCCAGGAACTCCAAAACCTGGGAATGAGGAGAAAACTTCAAAAGTTGGGAATGGGATGGAGGAAAAAAGGGAAAATTCCCTTCCTGGGTTTTTTTAAAGTTCTAAAAGTTGGGAATGGGCTCAGGGAGGGAAGGGAAAAAATTCCTTTCCCAGTTTTTTTAAATCCCAGGAGCTCCAGAAGTTGGGAAGGGCAGAAGAGGAAAGAAATCCATTCCTGTTTTTTTTTTTTTATTTTTAAGCTCCAAAATCTGGGAATGAGCTGGGGGATCAAGTTTTTTCCTGGTTTTTTTTGTTTTTTTAAATTATTTTTGGGGTTTTGGGGTTTTTGGTTTTTTTGTTTTTTAAGTCCAAGGAACTCCATAAGTTGGGAATGAGAGGCAGAGGGAAAAGGGAATGAAATCTTTCCTGATTTTTTACCTCAGGGGGGTGGAATGGGAAAGGAGCTCCAGGAACCCCAAAAGGACCAGTGGGGACCCCAAAAAACTCAGTCAGGACACCAAAAGGACCAATGGGGACCCCAAAAGGATCAGTAGGGACCCTTAAGGGACATTGCAGACCCCAAAAGGGTCACAGGGGACCCCAAAAGGATCAGTAGGGAGCCCAAAATGCCACAGGGGACCCTAAAAGAGCATTGGAGACCCGAAGAGGGTCAGTGGGGACCCCAAAAGGATCAGTGGGAACCCCAAAGGGACCAGTAGGGACCCCAAAAAGACCAGTAGAGACCCCAGAAAACTCAGTGAGGACCCCAAAAGGGCCACTAGGGACCCCAAAAGGGTCATTAGGGATTCTTAAGGGTCATTGGAGACCCCAAAAAAGTCAATGGGAACCCCAAAAGGGCCAGAAGGGACCCCAAAGGGACCAATGGGGACCCCAAAATGATCAGTGGGGACCCCAAAAAGGTTAATGAGGACCCCAAAGGGACCAATGGGAACCCCAAAAGGACAAATAGGGACCCCAAACGATCAGTAGGGACCCTTAAGGGACTTTGGAGACCCCAAAAAAGTCAACGGGAACCCCAAAAGGGCCAGTAGGGACCCCAAAGGGACCAATGGGGACCCCAAAGGAACCAATGGGGACCCCAAAAAACTCAGTCAGGACGCCAAAAGGACCAATGGGGACCCCAAAAGGATCAGTAGGGACCCTTAAGGGACATTGCAGACCCCAAAAGGGTCACAGGAAACCCCAAAAGGATCAGTAGGGACCCCAAAAAGACCAGTAGAAACCCCAGAAAACTCAGTGAGGACCCCAAAAGGGCCAATGGGGACCCCAAATGCGTTAATGGGGATCCCAAAAGGATCAGTAGGGACCCCAAAAAGACCAATGGAGACCCCAAAAGGGCCACTAGGGACCCTAAAAGGGTCAGTAGGGATTCTTAAGGGTCATTGGAGACCCCAAAAAAGTCAACGGGAACCCCAAAATGGACCAGAAGGGACCCCAAAGGGACCAATGGGGACCCCAAAAAACTCAGTCAGGACACCAAAAGGACCAATGGGGACCCCAAAAGGATCAGTAGGGACCCTTAAGGGACATTGCAGACCCCAAAAGGGTCACAGGGGACCCCAAAAGGGCCAGAAGGGACCCCAAAGGATCAGTGGGGACCCTAAAGGGTCCAATGGGGACCCCAAAAGGGTCACAGGGGACCTCAAAAGGGCCAGAAGGGACCCCAAAGGGACCAACGGGAACCCCAAAAGGGCCCCCCTCCCTTCCCCAGCCTCACCCGCCGCCAGCGCGGCCACGAGCAGCGCGCGGAGCATCCTCAGGGAATCCCGGGCCGTTCCCGGGAAATCCCGAGCGGCTCCCGGGAAACCTCGGGCCCTTCCCGGCAAACCGGAGGCCGCTCCACTTCCGCCAAGGCAGCGGAAGTGACGCATGGGGCGCGGTGCCGCTTCCGGGGCAGTGCCGCGGTGCCGACGTGGAGGTTCCGGGCTGAGGCCGGGCCGGGCGGCGCCATGCTGACCAAATTCGAGACCAAATCCGCGCGGGTGAAAGGTGAAAAGAGCGGGGAAAGCGCGGCCGGGGGTGGGGGAGCCGCGGGGGAGCCGCGGGGAGCCGGGGCAGCGGGGGTTGGGAGGAAGGTGGAATTCCGTCATGGAGGGAGCGCCGGGGGTGCGGGATCGTGAGGGGATCAGCCTGAGGGAAGCGGGACCCGGGAGAAATTGGGGATTTTTCGGGGAAATTGGGGATTTTTCAGGGGAATTCGGGATGTTCCGGGGAAATTCGGGATTTTCCAGGGGGAATTCGGGATGTTCCAGGGGAATTCGGGATTTTCCAGGGAAATTCGGGATTTTCCAGGAGAATTCGGGATTTTCCAGGGGGAATTCGGGATTTTCCGGGAGAATTCGGGATTTTCCAGGGGAAATTTGGGATGTTCCAGGGGGAATTCGGGATGTTCCAGGAGAATTCGGGATTTTCCAGGGAAATTCGGGATTTTCCAGGGGGAATTCGGGATTTTCCAGTGAAATTCGGGATTTTCCAGGAGAATTCGGGATGTTCCAGGGGGAATTTGGGTTGTTCCAGAGGGAATTCGGGATTTTCCGGGGAAATTCGGGATGTTCCAGGAAATTTGGGATGTTCCAGGAGAATTCGGGATGTTCCAGGAGAAATTCGGGATTTTCCAGGAGAATTCGGGATGTTCCAGGAGAATTCGGGATTTTCCAGTGAAATTCGGGATTTTCCAGGAGAATTCGGGATGTTCCAGGGGATATTCGGGATGTTCTGGGGAAATTCGGGATTTTCCAGGAGAAATTCAGGATTTTCCAGGGGGAATTCGGAATGTTCCAGGGGAAATTCGGGATTTCCAGGAGAAATTTTCACCCATTTTCCACCCGTTTTCCACCCGTTTTTCACCCATTTTTCCCCATTTTCACCCATTTCCCTCCTTTTTTCACCCCTTTTTCCCCTTTTTTCCCCTTTTTCCCCTTTTTTCCCATTTTTCCCCATTTTCCCCATTATTCCCCCATTTTTCACCCATTTTCCCCCATTTTTCACCCATTTTTCCCCGTTTTTCACCCATTTTTCACCCATTTTACGCCCATTTTACACCCATTTTCCCCATCCCTATTTTCTTATTTTCTCCCCATTTTCCCCCATTTTTCACCCATTTTCACCATTTTTCACCCATTTTTCACCCATTTCCCCATTTTCCCCCATTTTCCCCGTTTTCCCCCATTTTTCACCCATTTTTCACCCATTTTCACCCATTTTCCCCCATTTTTCCCCATTTTTCACCCCGTTTTCCCCCGTTTTCCCCCGTTTTCCCCCGTTTTTCACCCATTTTCACCCATTATTCCCCATTTTTCACCCATTTTTCACCCATTATTCCCCCATTTTTCACCCATTTTTCACCCATTTTTCACCCATTTTTCACCCATTTTTCACCCAATTTTCCCCATTTTCCACCCATTTTTCACCTATTTTTCACCCATTTTTCACCCATTTTCACCATTTTTCACCCATTTTTCACCCATTTTCACCATTTTCCCCATTTTCCCCGTTTTTCCCCATTTTTCACCCATTTTCCCCCATTTTTTCCCCCATTTTCCCCCCGTTTTTCACCCATTTTTCCCCCATTTTTCACCCATTTTCCCATCCCTTTTTTCCCATTTTCCCCCACTTTTCACCCATTTTTCACCCATATTTCACCCATTTTTCCCCTTTTTCACCCATTTTTCCCCACTTTTCCCTCATTTTTCCCCGTTTTTCACCCTTTTTTCACCCTTTTTCTCACTTTTCACCCCTTTTTCACCCATTTTCCCCGTTTCTCCCGTGCTGCAGGGCTGTCCTTCCACCCGAAGCGGCCGTGGGTGCTGAGCAGCCTGCACAACGGCGTCATCCAGCTCTGGGACTACCGCATGTGCACCCTCATCGACAAGTTCGACGAGCACGACGGCAAGGCTGGGACAGGGGAATCTGGGGGAATGGGAATTGTGGGGGAAAGTGGAAATTTTGGGGAATAAAGTGGAAATTTTGGGAATAAAGTGAAATTTTGGGGAATAAAGTGGAAATTTTGGGGGAATAAAGTGGAAATTTTGGGGAAAAAATGGGTATTCTGGGGAAAAAAAATGAGATTTCTGGAGAAAAAATGGGAATTTTGGGGGATAAAATGGGAATTATGGGGATAAAATGGGAATTGTGGGGGAAATGGGAATTGTGGGGGCAAAATGGGAATTCTGGGGGAAATGGGAATTGTGGGGGGAAATGGGAATTCTGGGGGGAATGGGAATTATGGGGGAAATGGGAATTCTGGGGGAAATGGGAATTCTGGGGGAAATGGGAATTCTGGGGGAAATGGGAATTCTGGGGAAAAAAGTGAAATTTTGGGGAAAAAATGGGTATTCTGGGGAAAAAAATTGAGATTTCTGGAGAAAAAAATGGGAATTTTGGGGGATAAAATGGGAATTCTGGGAAAAAAATGGGAATTGTGTGGGGGAAATGGGAATTATGGGGGATAAAATGGGAATTATGGGGGATAAAATGGGAATTATAGGGATAAAATGGGAATTATGGGGGGAAATGGGAATTGTGGGGAAAAAGTGAAATTTTGGGGAAAAAATGGGTATTCTGGGGGAAAAAAAATGAGATTTCTGGAGAAAAAAATGGGAATTCTGGGGATAAAAATGGGAATTCTGGGAAAAACTGGGAATTCTATGGGAAAATGGGAATTTTGGGGAATTTTTTGGGATGGATCCCCAAAATTTCCCTCCCCTCCAAGGAGGATTTTTGGGATCTGGGAAAATCTCCCATGATCCAGGTGGAATTTTGGGAATCCCTGCTCCAGGAAATTCCCAAATCCCAAAAAAAAACCCCAGATTTGGGACAATTCCTGATTTTTTTTTTTAAATTTCCACGGATTAAAACCAGCAAAAACAAAGGGAAAAATCATAAAAAAACAGGAATCACTGCTAGTATTCTGATTTTTTGGGATTTGCCCAGGATTTGGGAATTCCTGGGGTTTTTGGGAATTCCAAGGGTTTTCCTTTCCAGGACCCGTCCGAGGGATCGATTTCCACAAGCAGCAGCCGCTCTTCGTCTCGGGGGGACGACTACAAAATCAAGGTGGGAA
Source organism: Luscinia luscinia (assembly GCA_034336685.1). NCBI lineage: Eukaryota > Metazoa > Chordata > Aves > Passeriformes > Muscicapidae > Luscinia > Luscinia luscinia. The sequence goes on from JAKWBO010000955.1 coordinate 22,658, forward strand.
ATTCCCAAACTCCCAAAATTCCCCAAAAAATCAGAGCCCAGCTCAGCATTTG